>JARQOC010000005.1:476745557-476756803 GCA_033576535.1 Allobates femoralis | reverse complement strand
AAACTGTTCATTTACCAGGAGAAGCTCTGCAAAAGGTATATCAATCCAAGAACTCACAAAATGGTCTGGCAGATCATAGTACACCGAACAGAAGTCCAAATGGTACTGAATGCCTGCCATAAGCAAACTGGACACTTTGGATGGAAGAAGTTGGAAATGCTGCTCAAAGACAGGTTCTCCTGGGTTGGTGTGCGAGGATCCATAGAAAGGTGGTGTAAAGACTGTGGACCCTGTAACCTATGCAGAAAAGACCAGCAGAGCCAAAGAGCACCACTCCAACCTATCGTAACAACTCAACCACCCCAAATTGTAGCCTTGGACCATGTGAAACTAACTCCAAGCAGCACAGACTACACTTATGCTTTGACAATGGTGGATCACTACTCCAGGTTCCTGATGGTTGCACCCGTGAAAGACCTTATAGCCCCATCAGCCGCCAGAACTTTCCAGACTGTCTTCTGTAGACCACTAGGCTATCCAGAACAAGTTCTAACTGATAGAGGTTCCGCATTCGAAGCAGAGATATTTCAAGAGTTTTGTCACCTTTATGGTTGTAAGAAAATCAGAACAATGCCATCTCATCCCCGATCTAATGGGTTATGTGAAAAGATGAATAACATCAAGATACTGCCTCTTGAAGAGAGAAATCAATGGCCAGAAAAACTCCCTGATCTGGTAGATATGTATAATCATATTCCGGTGAGCTCTACGAACTGTACACCCGCCTATCTTATGAGAGCCCATACAGGAAGGCTCCCTGTAGATCTGGAACTCGGAATTGTCGAGCCCAGAGCAGATACTTCCAATTCTGACTGGAACACCAACCGTCTAGAGTAGACCAGTATAGAAAAGTCCAAGCCTGGGTTGAAGAAAATTTGGAAAAGTCCAGGAAAAGACAAGAAAGAGACCTCAACAAGAGTGCACCAGCAGAAACATTACTACCCAGAAGTATAGTGTTAAAAAGGAAAACAAGAAGACTCAAACTTGATGACTAATGGGAAAGAGAACCCTACATCAATTTAAACTTTAACTTTGACAACATCAAGGTTTGCCTCATCAGCAAAAACAGAGGAAAAACAACCCAAACGATATCCCGGGATCATTAAAAGAAATGCCCAGAAGAATGGAAAACTCGAGATCCTCCAAAGGAAGAAACAGAGTTACTTGAACCCCCAAAGCCATGTCAAAAGCTAAAAGAAAAAGTCATATCCAATATGCTTGGAGACTTTCCAGAAGATTGGCCCCAACATGAAGGAGCAATCATCGTACCAGTCATCAATTTCTATCAACCACAAGAAATTCAAAGAAATCAGTAAGAAGCACCCATTGCCAGAGAATCAGAGGATCCTGCAATTGGTACACCAGCTAGTCCTGTAGTGAGACTAAGGTCATGCAGACGTTTATCTGATTTACCCCAGTTACATTCTCCAGACATATCAGCTGAGGTAGCCACACCTGTAGTGCATAGATCCAGTCGCAGCACACCCACTCTCAAGGTATAAAGATTGGGCACAGTAATGTAAAATAGAATCAAAGCAAGTAACCTGTAAATAGTAACTCTTGTAAAATGTAAGCAAATGTAAATAGTAGTGATGGTCGAATCCTAAATTACTCGGAATCGCTTGACTCTAGCGAGTCTGAGCCCAAGACTCGCTACTCGTTGCGAGTCTAGTGAGTCCAATGTTAATGAATGGGGAAGCGAGTAATAGCGAGTAATGAGCGATTTACAAATTGCAGATGTCTCAGAATGCGCTTGCATTGCCCACTCGCAACAGTTTTTTGCTGCTGTGTCCGTGTCTGTGGTTTTTATCCAAATTATATGATAACAAGAGAACAAGAGACAGGGTTTAATAGGGATATTGTCCCATCCCTGTCTGTAATGTGTGTTTTATAGACACTAGGTGTGGGAGAACACTTTTTTGTTATTTTTGTTATTTTAACAAATATTTATTAAAGGTTATATTTTAAAAGTGCACCTTAAATAAGAAATGTGTCCGTGTCTGTGTAGCAGCACACTAGCCCCTGCTAAATTTATTAAGTGCGCACAAGTAGTCGAACAAGCAGGCTATTTGCAGGTAGGAGAGCAGCAACGCACTCGTCTGCCACAGAGAAAATAAAGCTGAAGGGGTTATTATGACCCAAAATCTATCAGGTGCAAAAAAATAGGAAATAGTACCTCAGCTAAACCTCTGACGTCAGCTATTAGGACAGCTGAGTGATGCTGGGTTCACATTTGAGTTCCCCTCTGCAGCGTTCTGCAGAGGGGATCCGCAATGTGACCGCAGCGGCCGCGAGCTCCTATCTTTATAATGGGAGCGCACGGTGCTGCGCTTGACCGCGCATGACCGTGCGCACCCATTCACTCCTACATGTGATCTGTGCGCAGGCGTCCGCCTGCGCACAAATCACACATTCTCGTCCGCACCAGGGACGCGACATGTTGCATTCCTAGTGCGGACGAGACTGTGTGACCTGTACGCAGGCATCCGCCTGCGCACAGATCACATATAGGAGTGAATGGGTGCGCACGGTCATGAGCGGTCAAGTGCAGCACCGTGCGCTCCCATTATAACGATAGGAGCTCGCGGCCGCTGCGGTCACATTGTGGATCCCCTCTGCAGAAGGCTGCGGAGGGAACGCAAATGTGAACCCAGCATGAGTAAGCTAAGCTATGAGGTCGGTCCTGTGTGCACTGTAAGGCTGCTCCTCCATGCCTGCCTGCCTGCCTACAGTCCTCTACACAGTACTCCTCTGTCCTCCTGGTAGCTCTCACAAGAGCTGTTTGGGTTAAATATAAGGAATTTTTAAGTTTCCCTACACTGACTGACACTCCCTATGATCTGCTCCAGCATCTACCTCACCCTGCTCTAGGTCAGATCTCACAGGAATGTGGAGAAAATGGCGGTGGCAAGGCTTATATACAGCCTCGCCTCTCATACATGACATAGGCATCACGATGGACAGAAGCCAATCATAGTCCTGCCACAACCAACATGGCTGTGGCATTACTGAATATGATTGGCTAACATGCTTGTCCATCTTCACAAGTTTTCTGACCTAACACGCTAGGCTGTCTCGGAAGCTTTGTCGGAACATAACAGATTCTGTATTCGCGAGTTCCGAATACAGTATACAGGACTCGGATTCGTAGACTCGCTCAGACTCGCTGCTGACAGCCGGTATCCGTGAAGCGGTGCGATTGTTTAAACGATTTGGGGAGATTCAAGCTACATAGCGATGTGATATAGCGAGTCTAGCGAGTGAGAAAAAGTAAACTCTGACAAAACTAGGATTGCCATTGACTTGCATTGGACTAGTTACTGTGCGAGTAATCGCTGGGAAACTCGCAGAGTACCGAGTCCTGCGAGTCCCTGACTACTCGCCAAGTAACGAGTCCTAGCGAGTAGACTCGCCCATCCCTAGTAAATAGTAGTGTGCAAAAAGGTGAAGAGTAGGCCAAAACAGGTCACACTAGGTACACAACACCAAGAGAGGGGTAAGTGGAGTTGGTGTAAGGAGCTGTCTAGGGAGAGCAAAATGCTGGCCAAAAAAGTGACCCAAGGGCCAGGAGGCCAACAGTACCTATGACCGGTAGAGGTCCCTATAGTACCTAGGACTCCTATGCTGAAGCACCCGTTTTAAATGTTGTTGTGTATTCTGAACTTTAAGCCTACAGAGACTTTATCTGTAAGAACTGTGTTGAACTTTTGAAAAACTTTATCCCTCTTTCCCTTGGAGCTTACAGAGACTACTGTAAAGACTCTTCAAATTAACTTTTCCCTTATGCTCCAATTAAAAGGACTATAGTCACAGGACTGGTTGTGACAAATAACTTCTTTTTCCAGCCTGCGGTGGATGGACTAGCACCATATGGACTTTAGCTGTTTAGCCATTTTTCAATGGTTTTTGTACATTTTTAATTTTCAGACTGTGTAAATATGTTACCTGTTGTTATTATATGAATATTAATTTAAAATGTTTCAGTTCAGGAGTACTGACCTTACCTAGGGGGGAATGGGGCGACCTGCTAACACAGGTAACCACAGACTCAGCTACAGCATGGATGCGCTGCTGTGCCTTCAGGTGTTTGGTGTGGCTGGGAGACTTGGAATCTCCCATTGCTGCTGGTTCGCTAGTACCCTCACAGCCTCGGACTCCGGTGTCCATTTATGGTGCACTGCTCTGGGGTGAG
Organism: Allobates femoralis; assembly: GCA_033576535.1. NCBI lineage: Eukaryota > Metazoa > Chordata > Amphibia > Anura > Aromobatidae > Allobates > Allobates femoralis. The sequence goes on along the minus strand of JARQOC010000005.1, from coordinate 476,752,611 downwards.
CCCATCACTGGTTCCACTCCCCAGGCCCTTTTCTCGACTTCCTCAGACCCTCTCCGACGGGCCCTTCATGCTTACTCCTGTCCTGGGATAAGCCTGATACTGCTCCTGTCCCCAGGATGTCTGTCTTGTTCCTCTGCTCAGACTTTCTCAGACTTTCTGACTAACTTCCCCTCCAGACCAGAGTTTATAGGGAAGCTCCCCTGTAACCGGGTTGAGAGCTCCTGCTTCAGGAGTCAGGAATTAGGAAAAGTGTTGCATGCTGTGGGCTTGCCTAATGTGAAGATCCCTGCTTTCTTCCAGGCATGACATCACCCCTCTGGAGGGAGATAATGTCATTTTGGCAACCGCACTCTAGGGTGCCACATTGTACATGTACAGCAGATGTTGTGAAGGGGTTAAGGTTAGACTCCTGTCAGCTGTGGGCACAGTTCATTATCCCCCTTCAATCCAATGGATGTGGGCACAGTCTTTCTAACTCCACTCCTATTCACAGAATGGAGTTACGGACCATTAGTTCATACTGGATTCAGCAAAGTCCTGAGCGAAGGACGTGCAGCGGTCTTGCAGCTCCAAAGTCCCTCAGTCCAGCAAGTGGGTACAAAACACATGTACACAATTGGGAAGGGGATATACATGGCCATACATGGCTACAACTTAGGGAAGTCCCTGATAAGTGGGTTTTAGACCTGCCATTTTGTGGTCCTTCATGAACTTCAGAACAGTTCAGCTGGTACAAAGGGCCCAACATGACCTCCTCAGCATCCAGCTCAATTTTGTTTCTGTAACGGGTCCTCTGCTGATCTCCATGATTCACTTCTCCCTGGTGGTAGGAGTCTCTCCCTTAGAGGTTGGAACTGTTCTCGGGATCAGTGGAGAACTGACTGGTATCTTGGCCTGTTGTGCCTCCAGGCATTTGTCTCTACTGTGTCCCAGGAACCAAAGGTGGGGCCCAAAGTTTGGCTTCCACGTTGATTCTGACCTCCCCTTTAGGGACCCAGCGACATCCTGCTTTCCTCCATCTGGACTGCCAACCACTAAACCTATACTTATCGTCAAGCCTCATCGGGCTTTTGCCAATTTCTATTCTCCCAACCTTGGTCTCTGCACACTGTACTACTCTCTGACACATGGAACTGCTTCCTCTACAACTCTAACACCAGGGAAATATCACCAGATCATTCACGCCTCGGCATTCTGCATCACTACTCTGCCTTTATGTTGGTGTCCTGTCAAACTACCTCTCTCCTCTGACACGACTCCAGCAAATCACACAGTGACTCGGTAATTTCTCTCCCTTCTCGGTACTCTAAATTTTCCTTTCAGTTGTCTTTATATCTTCTCACTCAATGGACACCCATGTAATGCGGCTTTCAGCTAGCCAGACTTTAGTCATGTTGGGTCCTATTTGACATTCTTAAAGGATATTTGTAAATGTCCCTGCACACAAGCTCCTCCCACTCTAGGTTAGTCCCAAGCATCAACTGCTTCTTGCTCTGCTGTCATTAAAAGGCAATACAACATTACTAACATGTCACAATTCACATAACACATCACCAACACATCACATTATACATTATACATTAAAACTATAAATTGATGTTTTGCAGGAGGATCCTGGGCAATATGTTCATTTCCTTACATATGTAAGCTTGAAAGGTCCTAGATACCATGAGACCTCCGAGTGTTATATATATGTCTGTTCATGGCAATTTTAGTACTCACGATTTAAAATAAATTTGACATGAATTGAATTGACCTTTGGGGAAAAATTTGGTGAAGCTGCTGAATTTGAATTTCAGAAAATTCCCTGATCTCCGCTCCCAGTTCTGATCATTACACACAATTTTCTCTATGTGTATATGTTTACCTGGATTTTCTGTATGGAAGGGATAGGGGTTTTACAAAGAAAGTTGTTGTGCAATTATTGTCAGTTTGCTTCTGTCTACTGACTGATCCTGAATCCTAAATGGAAATTACTTGCATTACTAAGTGGAATATCAATAGTCTTGGCTCATTTTCTATCGCCTTTTCCTATAGTTAATGGCTCTGAATACGTAAACCTATTTTACGGCCACTTCTGAATCACTCAGGATAACTCCTCCACTTGACGAAGACAGCAATGATGAATGATGTTTCTGATGCCAAAATATGCTCAAATTTCCCAAGTTCAATCATGAATGAGCAATCTGAGATTCAGTTCCGGTTCACCTTCACTGGTGTGTTCATCCTGACTGCCCAGCTTTATACAGTATATAGTGCTTGGCACCTAACGTTAGCTTCTACGCATTTTTTATGACAAAGTCAAATGACAAGCCTGTAACCACAAGAAATACAAATAAAGGAAAACATAGAAATACAATTATTTTTCACTTAAATAGTAAATATATACTTTTAAAAGAGTTGGACCCAGACTGGTGTGAAAATCAAAACCTACCAGTGGTCCTGTCTGTATTCAGTACTCTGATCCTCTCGATCTCCGGGATTCTTCTACCAGTGGAAGTGCCACATGGTCTCTGACTGGCTTTGATCAGCTGCAGCCTCCACATTCCATCCAAGTCAGAGGAAGCAATCTTTGACAGAATATGAAGGCTGCAATCAATCAGTGGGTGATAATTTCCTGCAGCAGTCACATGACTGCCCCCATTGGAGTAAGAACCCAAGAGACTGAAAGGGAACACAATATGGTGAACTGCGGTGTGGCTCTGGGTCAGAAGATGAGTATTATTCTTTTTTTTTCATATTCACCCTGAGCACATTAAGAATTGGTTTTAAAGAGGACCTGTCACCCCCTGGTGCTATGCTAACTGAATATAGCACTGAATGCAGCGTGTCTGCTGCATTCAGAGAAGAGGTCCCCCATGTCTCTAGCTCTAAGCTGTTAAAAAGACTTTATAAAGTGTATAGATAAGGAGTCTGGAGGGTCTTACTCAGTAATGAGTAATCACTGCTGCTGGTGTCCTCCCCGCCTCCAGCCCTCTCTGTGCCACCACTTGTTGAGCCTCCTTTATGTGTCTGCCCTCCTCCCTGCCTCCAGCCTTCTGTGTACCACCTCCTGCCCACTCTTGTTCAGCCTCCTGTATGTGTCATAGCTGAGGGCTGGAGGTGGCACACAGAAGGCTAGAGGCGGGAGGACACCAGCAACAGTGATGACTCATTACTGAGTAAGTCCCTCCGGACTCCTTATCTAAACACTTTCTAAAGTTTTTTTAGTGCCCAGCAGGCAGGAACAGGTTGCCTCCAACCACCAGGTGCCTATTTGTACCTGCCTGGAAACAGAAAGAGGAGGAAGCCCTTTTTTTTATTATATCATGAATTTCATAAAATAATTTAAAAAAATGTGTGGGGCTTTGCGCTATTTCTATGTCTAACCAGGTACAGCTAGGCAGGTGGGGGCTGGAATCCACAGCGCAGGGAGACGCAAGCTTTCTGGGCACCCCCCGCTGCGAATTTCAGCCTGCAGCCAACCCAGAAGATGGCGCATTCATTGAAGCACCATCCTCTGGTGCTGTATCCAGCTCATCCAGGGCCCTGGTGCGGTGGCTCACTGGGTGATAAAGGGGTTAGGGCCAGCTTTGTATTATCAGCTGGCCCTAAGCCCGAAATTCATGGGGTCACGCGAATATTAGACATGACTGCCAGGGGGGAATGTAGCACCCTGCTAACACAGGTAACCACAGACTCACCTACAGCATGGATGCATGCTGTGCCTTCAGGTGTTTGGTGTGGCCGGGAGACTTGGAATCTCCCATCCTCTGGTATTTGCTGCTGGTTCACTAGTACCCTCACAGCCTCGGACTTTGGTGTCCATGTCTTGTGCACTGCTCTGGGGTGAGCCCATCACTGGCTCCACTCCCCAGGCCCTTTTCTAGACTTTCTCAGACCCTCTCCGACGGGCCACTCATGCTCACTCCTGTCCTGGGATGAGCCTGACACTGCTCCAGTCCCCAGGATGTCTGTATTGTTCCTCTGCTCAGACTTTCTCAGACTTTCTGACTAACTTCCCCTCCAGACCAGAATTTATAGGGAAGCTCCCCTGAAACCTAGGCAGCTGGGGGCTGGAATCTACAGCGCAGGGAGGCTCAAGCTTTCTGGGCACCCACCGCTGCGAATTTCAGCCCGCAGCCAACCCAGATGATGGCGCGTTCATTGAAGCGCCATCCTCTGGTACTGTATCCAGCTCATCCAGGGCCCTAGTGAGGTGGCTCACTTGGTAATAAAGGGGTTAGGGCCAGCTTTGTATTATCAGCTGGCCCTAAGCCCGAAATTCATGGGGTCACACGAATATTAGACATGACCACCATGAATTTCTAGTGATTTAAAAAAAAAAAAACACAACACAGAGAAAAAAATGTTTATTAGAAAAAAAACATAACAACAATTAGACTCCATCTTTATTATAAATCCTTCTTCCGTCCGACGTAGTCCAATCCAGGGTTATTCTTTAGCTCAGCTACATCTCTGGTAGAGAACCTCTACCAGAGATGTAGCTGAGCTATGCACCTGGGCGTGGGAAAGTTCATGGGAGTTTATGCAGGCAAGCATGAACTCACATGAACCCTGACAGCATCGCTACTTCAAATGAACAGCTGACCAGAATCAGCTGTTCATTTGAAACTACCAGCGGGAAAGCCGGCAGTGAGAAGACTTCACCGCCAACTTTCTCCTTTGGTTCTGCGCTCCCAGCTGCCTGACACCCCAATCCTCCACTACCCCTGCCGCCTCCCCACACAATCCAAAATTAGGACTGGGCGGGGAGTGCAGCTCCAGGGTTCAGGAAGGGACAGGAGGGAGCGGGGAGTGCAGAACAGAAGGAGAAAGCCGCCGGTGAAGTCTTCTCACTGCCGGCTTCCCGCCTGGGTCCTTCGCTCCCTGCTCCCTGCTGCTCGCTCCCCGCCCGATCCTAACTCAGGATCAGGTGAGGAGGCAGTGGGGGTAGCGGAGGATTGGACTGTCAGGTGGCAGGGAAGCGAGAGGGGACTTAATGATTCTTTAAAATCTGTGGCTTTTTCCTGCCGACTTTTAAACAATCATGTGGGCCATTGCAGCTTTTTCCTCTGTTGCCAGACCTTTTTTGTAGGGTCCAGCAGCTGAGGAATTACACAGCTTACTCGCTTCCCCATTGACTTACATTGTACTCGCTATACTCGTAATGAGTATCAGGACCTACTCGTTTCGAGTATAGCGAGTCCGAATATTTCAGCACTCGCTCATCCCTAAGTGCAAACGTAAATGTTGCAAGCAAGGAAAAAAATTATCTCTGAACAGCTCATGGTGATAGTGTTGAAATTTGTAATAAAATTAACTAAGTTGATATATTTGTTTTGTGATGAATGTGGGTGGCATGGTGGCTCAGCACTTGGGTCCTGGGTTCTTGCAGTGCTGGGTTTCTAGGTTCAAATCCCACAATGAATGAGATCTACAAGAAGTTAGTATTTGATGCCTATGCTTGCAAGGGCTTCCTCTGGGCACTCAGACCTACTCTACATTTGGAAAAACATACTGATAGGATATTTAGATTATGAGTCCCAATGGGAACAATGTTGCAAATGTATGTAAAGTCCTATGGAATTAATAGCACTATATAAATGAATAAATATAATATCTATAAATAGGGGTTGTAAGGGGAAGTGTAACATTACACTCTGGTAATTCAAATAAATTGCCATCATGAGAGCAGGTTTTCATTTTGGTATATACATACTATTAGTGCAATGTGTACAGCCACACAGGAGCCCAAGAGGGCTTCCTCTCCAATGCAGGTAGAATTGTGCATCATGGGGAGCTATTGCACTGCTAGAGCCCATATATTGTTCTTGCACAGGGGTCCACCTCTGTCTGTGCCCTCTCCTGCATGTAGAGGACCACCTTCTGTGACATCCGTATCTCACTTTGTTTCACTGAGACAATTTTCCTCCTACAGTTGCTTATGTATCAGGTGGAATAGTGGTAGCATTTGCACCTATGTACTGTACCACGTGTGTCAGTGCACTATTAAAAATGTTGTATTGGGGCTCAGGAGCCTCAGTTAGGTGTGTGGTCATCTCACGGTGGTGGTCTTGACCAAAAAGTCAACGTTTTCTTGCTCAGGTGAACTTTCCCGTGTGCAAACACTGAGTCCCCATATCGCACCATTCGTTCTGATTTTGTAGGCGGCTATATTTTCTGTTTACATAACAACACCTGCAGCTCTTCAGGGACGATCTCCTGACGGATTGTCAAAAATGAACATTGGCTGTCCTGGATTTATAAAGATTTGTGCAGCCCTGTCAATCAACACTCTAGATTATCTCGTGTTTAGTTAACTGGTTACTTCTTGTTTATACAATCACTTTCTATACATTTCTTTCTTCATGAGCCCAGTCATGCTGTAGGGTATTGACACTTGGCAGTCATATCTCCTTGACTGAAAATAAAAGCAAGAGTAAATGTTCTTGAATAGACAAGCATGTGTGTAGAAGAGTAAGGCATTTTCTATAGACATGACATGAATATGGTGAAAGAGCACATATGCTTTGTGAATGGAAGAGTAAATGGCAAATGTATACTCTGGAGATCAAAGGGATCTCTTCCTTTCTCTATATATATACTTTGAGATGTTACATGCATTCTTTTACTGGGAAAACAGGGCCGGCACCTTGACAACCACCATCAACCTGCCACAATATGTCAAGCAGTTCATTGGGTCAAGTATTGGGCACATCCTTAGCACATCATAAACTACTACATTGTTTTATCTCTGCTGATATTTAAAGTTTTGGTTTAGTGTCTGTCCTTTTCTTTAATAATTGTATTACTACTAATAAAATTAATTTATTTTTAAGATTTGGGAAAATTACTGACTAAACAATGATTGTTACTAAGATGCTACACAAGTGACATCCAGTATAGCTGTCCTTTCCATTTTTACTCCAGCAATAAAACAAAGCATTGATATAATGAGTAATCAGCAAATTCTGGGTCTCCAGTATTTGTTTCTATATCCAAAACAGAGAAAACAAAATAGAAAAATAAACACGACTATATATTCTCCATCTGAAAAAAATCAGACCGATTA
>JARQOC010000005.1:476655158-476745457 GCA_033576535.1 Allobates femoralis | reverse complement strand
AACAGAAGGGAGGAGTCACACTGAGGAACTGTCATTTAGACTAAGTTGATGGAGTATTATCTTTCAAAAAAGGATTAAACACCAATTCCAACATTGATTTTCAAAGCAAGTGTTCCACTCTCGTCATGTGTTGGTGATCTACTGTATATTAAAAATATAAGAATTTTCTATTGTAACAGATCCACTTTAAGGAGAAAGCATGTGGGCTCAGTGAATCCACTAATAAACCTGTGGGTGCAAAAAAACATTTATACATTACAATGTACAAATATATGAATGAACAATACTTACATCAGTCTAATGATGTTTTTACACTATTTCCAGCACCGATGACAAGGGGGCGTCTTGCCTACAGCAGGGGTCTCCAACTTGGCTGGGTATGTAAGCCGTATATAGAAAAAATATATATTTGGAGGTCCGCATTCTTTGTAGAACTACATTACATTTTAGTAATACCATATTTTTTCTATACACCGTTTGATCATTTTTTAAACATTTTTTTGCATGATTAGTTTATTATTTTACATTTATTGTATGGGTTATGGCACTGTTTTTTATATGATGGGTTGTTATGGATGTGGTGATAACAAACATGTATGTTTTTATTATTTTAGTTTATATATAAAACTGCATTTTTTAGTGGTAAAAAAAAGTCGCCTTCTTTTGATTTTTTTTTTTTTTTACATTTTATACATTTTTTGTAATATTGTCTTACAATTAACACCATATAATAATTTTGGCCAACATCTTGTGCTAATGTCACCATCCTGGTGACTCACCGTAGCCGGGGGATACACGTAGCGGGCGTTGTTTCTCCTCCAGTCACGGAACCGCGCCTGCGGTGGTGTAGGCCCGGTGGTCCAGATCAATAGGGGAATGGCGGAACAGTGGGGGTGATTTGTCTTCGTGACGCCACCTGCGGGTGTTCTGGTAACTTTACCAGCGCTGTTCGGGTCTCCGGGGGATGGTACACAGCGAGATGGAACGCTCCCCACAGGATGAGCGGGAATCCCCGGAGCCGGGAGCTGCGCAAGATGTTGTGAGGCAGCTGCGGGACGCTGCGCTGAATCCAGGAGTAATGCACAACCACACAAAGTCTCTTTTAGGTACCTTTACTGGATGGTAGTCAGGTACACTCGGACCGGGATAGTGAAGTTGGCACTTATGGAGTTTCGCAGCAAGCAGTGTTAGGCTTCCTTTCTCTACTTCTGGTGCTAAGGTCGGGTGGATGTGGAATCCAGCCGGACCGGGCAGGGTGTTCAATGGAACTTGCTTCACCTGGTTGTCAGCACTGAGGGCACTGTAAAAGGGTCTGAGCAGGATCAGTACTCTTCCCTGGGCTCTCGTGGGTAGGTGCATCAGGTGGAACAGGTGGCTAAACCTCCTGTTGGATGTGCTGGTTCTCTGTGAGGGCTTTGTAGCTTCCACAGCTTCGGTTCCAGTAACCGGATGGTTTGGAAAGAGTTGGATTAACTCTGTATTCCTGAGAGGTGATCTCCTTCTTCCTATTATCCCAATTGCAGGGATCTCCACTGGCTAACAGGCTAGCAGGGCCTAGTGTGTTCCTCATAGGGTGGAGGTTTCACACAGGCAGGCAGCTCTTGTAGCGTCTACCACACTCTGAAGTTTCTCCCTCCAAGACTCTTTTTATAGGGGGAACTGGTTAGAAGTCACCAGTGTTAGCTCCCCCTAGAGGCTCGGGGTGAAACCAGGTGTTCTAAGTGTTGTTTGTGTTGTGGTTTTGCTGTGCTGTTACTTACTCCATTTGTACCTAAGGATTTCTGTGGTGCCCAACAGGTGCCAGGGTGCCACATTCCCCCTTAGTTAACCTCAGTTCTCCCGGCTGAGCAAAAGGTTCTTTTTACAACTTACCACTAAGCATTTATAACATTCAATTTACAAAGTCTTAAAGAAAACACAAAAATCACTGAAAAGGAAGTGAAAAATGTGGAAAAGGTGAAAAGCAGTCCGTACGGCACTAGTCCATCTGCCGCAGGCTGGAAAAAGGTAAAGTTAGTGGTCACACAAGTCCTGTGACAATTGTTCAAAGTTTATGGAAAGGGAAAAAGGTAAAGTCCAGGGATACACGGTAAACTTTATACATTCCCTACGGGTGTCTCTGCTTGGGAGGTCGGTACTAACCTTCTATACCTTACCAGGCGCTTTCTGTTCCCAACTTAGTATACTTGGGACATAGCCCAGTTCCTCCACCCTTCTGTACACTACTTTTTACAGGTTTTGAAAAACAGTATTATATACAAACACTTACAGGTTATATTTTCCACTACATTTTAAACCCATTCTCCAAGTTTATGTGGGGGTTGACCTAATGTACTACGTGTGGATCTGCGTAGTGTGGGTGTTTCCAAAGCTGTTGGTGTAGTGTACGAAGTGGTTGGTACTTCTCTATGTCTGCTTTGTGTAAGACCATAGTAAGTGCGGAGTCTATCAACTGGACTGACCTCTGTAGGTAGTTGATTAGGAATGGCTTCTCTTACTGTGGGACTAGTAGGCTGACCGATTACAGGAATCTCAGGTTCCATGATAACAGGCTGCAATTCTTGCACTTGGACTTCTTCTTCTTGGACTTGTGGAATTGGATTAGGCTTTGGCTGATCTTCTACAGGTTGGTAGAAATGCATAACTGGTATGAGGAATGCATCACCTATTTGTGGCCAATCAGCTGGTAAGTATCCAATTTCTGTAAGGACGAGATTTTCTTTTGTTTCTTCATCTGTAGTTACTGCAGGGTAACTGGTTGCTTGTGGGATTAACTGTGGCGGACATTTCTTCAAATGATCCCTTGAGACAGTTGCGATAGTATTCCCATTGTCTTTGCTAATAACACAAGTTTTTGAGTTATCAAAGTGTGACGGCATAACGGTGTAGGGTATGGATTCCCAACTGTTATCCAATTTGTTAGTTTTTCTTTTTCTTTTCAGCACTACATCACCTATAGCTAGTGGTTCAGCTGAGGCGTGCTTGTTGAAGTCTTTTTCTTGTTTGGTTCTACTGATTTCAAGGTTCCTTTCCACGCTTTCCTGTACTTTTCTGTACTTTTCTTGGCGTTGGCTGACCCAGTCTTCATCAGAAGAATCTTCTGTGGGTTCAATGGTTCCCATCTGCAAATCAATAGGCAGTTTACCTGGTCTTGCTCTCATCAAGTAAGCAGGTGTGTAATTTGTCGAACTGACAGGTATGTGGTTGTAGATGTCCACGAGATCTGGAAGTTTCTCTGGCCATTGATTTCTCTCTTCAGCTGGTAAGGTCTTGAGCATATCAATGACTATGTGGTTCATCTTCTCACATAAACCGTTCGTCTGAGGATGATAGGGTGTGGTGCGGATTTTCTTACACCCATACAGCCCTAAGAATTCTTGGAACAGAGCTGATTCGAAGGCTGGCCTTGGTCAGTTAAGACCTGGTCTGGATACCCATGGGGGCGACAGAAGTAACTCTGGAACACTTTTGCTGCTACCTCAGCAGTTAAATCCTTAACTGGAACGACTACCAGGAATCTTGAGTAGTGATCAACGATGGTGAGAGCGTAGGTGTACCCGGTTCGACTTGGGGTAAGCTTCACGTGGTCGAGAGCAACTATTTCAAGAGGTTTGGTGGTAACAATTGGTTGCAACGGAGCTTTCTGAGTTAGATGGTCTTTTCTTCGAAGGTGACATGGTCCACAGTTTTTACACCATTTGTCAATGGAACCTCTCATACCACCCAGTAGAACCGATCCTTCAGGAGTCTCTCCAGTTTCTTCCATCCAAAGTGTCCGGCATCATCATGGTATGCTTCAAGGATCATTTGGACTTCAGTCTTGGGAACTACAATCTGCCAGATGAGTTCATGGGTTCTCGGATTGAGGTATCTTCTGCATAGTTTACCTTGGTAGACGAACAACCTCCCTTTCTCCTTCCACAGGCGTTTAGCAGTTGGTGAGGCATCAGAGTCCATATTGGCGTGCTCTTGAGTGATGAGATCCCTTACCAGGCTGACATCTGGGTCGTTGGCTTGAGCCTCCTTCCAGTCATGGTGAGGTAACGGGTTCACGGTCCTCTCTACACGTGTCTGGTTTCTCTGATGACATGTTGCTGTACCGGAACGGTGGAAAGCAGGTAGTTCAATCTCTTCTAGGTCATCTATGTCTTCTCCATCTTCGGGAAGATGGGGCATTCGGGACAGGGCATCAGCATTGCCGTTCTTGTGACCTGCCCGATACTTTACAGTGAAGTCGTAGTTAGCGAGTCTTGCTACCCAACGCTGTTCTAGGGCTCCCAGCTTTGCAGTCTCTAAGTGTGTTAGAGGATTGTTGTCTGTGAAAGCTGTGAACGGGGCGGATGCCAGGTAATGCTTGAAACGCTCTGTGATCGCCCAGACCAGGGCCAGGAACTCCAGCTTGAAGGAGCTGTAGTTTTCCGGGTTCCTTTCGGTGGGACGGAGCTTTCTGCTTGCGTAGGCTATCACCTTCTCCTTGCCCTGCTGACGTTGAGATAGGACTGCTCCTAAACCTTCATTACTTGCGTCAGTGTACAACAGAAACGGTAGATTGTAGTCAGGGTAAGCCAGGATTTCTTCTCCAGTTAAAGCATCTTTTAACGTTTGGAAGGATTTGTCCTGCTCTGGGCCCCAGTGGAACGGGGGTCCCTGATCTTGCCGTTTTTGGATTGACCTACTAGGAGATCTTGCATAGGTGCGGCTATCTTGGTATAGCCTTTGATGAATCGTCGGTAGTACCCGACCAGTCCTAGGAATTGACGTACCTCCTTGTGGTTGATGGGTGCTGGCCAGTCCTTGATGACGGTTACTTTATCCGGATCCGGTGCTACGCCTTCGGCGCTGACCACATGTCCTAGGTATTGGACCTTGGGTTTCAGCAGGTGGCACTTGGACGGTTTCAGTTTCATCCCGTACTTGGACAGTGACTCGAACACTTCACTCAGGTGTTGGAGGTGATCTTCATAGGTCTGAGAGTAGACAATGACATCATCAAGGTATAACAAGACAGTCTCAAAGTTCTTGTGGCCCAAACAACACTCCATAAGTCTCTGGAATGTTCCTGGGGCATTACACAAACCGAATGGCATACTGTTGAACTCGCATAAGCCCATGGGAGTAGTGAAGGCTGTCTTCTCACGATCCTCCTCTGCAACGGCAACCTGCCAGTACCCACTAGTAAGATCTAATGTGGAGAAGTAGTTGGCAGATTTGAGTGCAGCTAGTGACTCTTCTATGCGGGGTAACGGGTATGCATCTTTGTGTGTGACTTTGTTGATTTGCCTATAATCTACACACATCCTCATACTAACATCTTTCTTTTTAACCAGGACTAGTGGTGCGGCCCAGGGACTACAGCTATCCCTAATGACTCCTGCATTCTTCATGTCCTGAAGCATCTCTTTTGCTTTCTGGTAGTGTGTGGGTGGTATAGGCCTGTACCTTTCTTTGATAGGTGCATGGTTGTTTGTGGGGATATGATGTTGTACCCCTTTAATCCTCCCAAAGTCAAGTGGGTGTTTGCTGAACACTTGCTCATACTCCCGAACTACCCGGTATACTCCATTTTTCTGGTGAGAGGGTGTATTGTCAGTTCCTACACTGAGGTCTTGACACCATTTCTCTAACTGATCTTTGGAGTGAGGGGGTTCATCAGTGACTATTTGGTTTGAGGATTTTACATCAATCACAGCATCATCTTTTACTTGGTACAATTTTGCAACAGTTGCATATCTAGGTAGTCTGACTTCGTCATCACCATAATTCAATATGCGTACGGGGACTCTCCCCTTTCTCACATCGACTAACCCTCTGGCTGTCAAGAGCGTAGGACTACTGTCAGACATTACAGGTTCTACTACAGCTTGGTAGTCCTGCCCTCTGAGGCCTATGGCTGCTCGACACCAGATCATCATTTCACTTCTGGGTGGTACCACAATTGGAATGGGATCTGTGACCCTTACTCTGCCAATCTCACCATTTGACAAGGTTACCTGTTGTTGATACACCAGAGCTCTGATCTGCTTTTGGATAGCCCTCTTTTCTCTGGGTTTACCGGCTTCAGCACTCTGTTGGAGCAAAAACAACACTTCATCGAGGCATTTGATCATGACATTGGTACCCAATATGACATATGGATCCTTGTGGTTAGGCTTATCCTGAACCACTAAGATACCCTGGTTTTTCAACTGCACCCTCCCCACCTTTACTGTAGCTTCCCACTGTCCCTCTATGGTAACCGGAATACCATTAGTGGCTTCAAGGTTCATCTCGGGATTTGGGGGTTCTAACTTAACATCTGGCCAGAACTGCTTGTAAAGGGTACTGGGGATGGATGTCACCTGGGATCCAGTGTCTATCAAGGCGGAGATAGCGATGCCATCGATGACGATTGGTAAGTATGGGCAGTCTCCCACATACTTGTGTTCCCAGCTGGACGTAGGGCCTGCACAGTCTACTCCTGGGGTTGGCCCTTCTCGCCCAGGGGTCGCTCGTTTAAAGGACGGGATTGCAGGTTGCGTCCTCCTAAGTCGTTCTGCTGACTGTTGCGGCGTCTGTCAGGACTGCGGCGGTCTGCAGGTTTTCCTCGCGACGGCTGTGTCTTTCTCCTCATCCAGGGGACGTCATCCGGGCTGTCGGCGAGTTGAATCTTGTCCGATGGCCTTGCTTCTGTCTTGGGTCTTCTCCCAGCTTGTAGCTTGGCCACGTCTTTCATCAGCTGCTCGACATTAGCACACAGTTGATCAAACCGGTCAGGTGTTACAGTCTGTGCGCTGGACTGAATCGCAGGGACTGGAGATGTTGCTGCCGGCACGGAAGGGGTGTCAGCGTACTGCTGCTGCTGCGAAGCGGGATCAGGTACTTCAGCGAGTCGTTGTCCCCAAACTGTTAAGTCTCTCAAGGTATCAAACTCTGCGCCTGGGTTCTGTATGGACCACCAGCTTGCTTGCTTCCTATCCTCAGATAGTTTAAGGCCCACAATAAATTGTCCAATTAACGCTTTGTTCTCATCTCGAGCACTGTCAGGGTCGACTTGTTTTAACAGTCTGTATGCTTCTTGCAAGCGCAGTGAATAATCAAGGACACTTTCTTGTGCCCCTTGGTTACAACGATAGAATGACAGTCTTAATCCAGCTTCGGTATGGCACTCAAAGACTCGAGTTAATCTAGCGAATATCTGCTCCACAGATTCCTGAACTTCTACAGGCCAGCTGCGGCTCTGCAGTTCGGCTGCACCGGTTAATTGTCCCATAATAACTGAAGCTCTTTGCTTACCGGTCATCGGGTACATGTCCAGGGCTTGGCATATCTTCCTCTGGAAGTTTTCCAAGGTGCTGGGTACGCCGCTGTATTTGGGTAACCAGGTCGCACTAGGAACGTAGGGTAGAGACATCGGCATAATCGGGGCGGGTTGCGGTAGCATACCGCCGACTTGTTGCTGTCCATCAAGTTGTATATTTCTGAGGTGCCGCTTGGTCTAGCGGGGGCACCGCGTGATCGGGAGCCGGGTTACTCATGGTCGCTCCCCCTTAGTTAAGCGTAGCCTTTCCCTCGGTTGCAAACGGAAGTGTCGGCCTCGCGGTGAGGAGTGAGGCACCACGGGAGTTTCCGGTTCCTGCTGCGTACGGAGGAAGTCGTCAGAGCGTGGGGGTGGGGCCAATCTTCGCGCCCTCTGCACAGTCACGCCCCTTCTTTTCCCGCCTTTTCGCGCAGCAATGGCGGACCAAATGTACAGTTCGATATTTACAGTCAATAAATAGCACACAATACCCGTGATAACGGGCCTGCTCGTATCCTGTTCGTGACGCCAAATTCTGACTCACCGTAGCCGGGGGATACACGTAGCGGGCGTTGTTTCTCCTCCAGTCACGGAACCGCGCCTGCGGTGGTGTAGGCCCGGTGGTCCAGATCAATAGGGGAATGGCGGAACAGTGGGGGTGATTTGTCTTCGTGACGCCACCTGCGGGTGTTCTGGTAACTTTACCAGCGCTGTTCGGGTCTCCGGGGGATGGTACACAGCGAGATGGAACGCTCCCCACAGGATGAGCGGGAATCCCCGGAGCCGGGAGCTGCGCAAGATGTTGTGAGGCAGCTGCGGGACGCTGCGCTGAATCCAGGAGTAATGCACAACCACACAAAGTCTCTTTTAGGTACCTTTACTGGATGGTAGTCAGGTACACTCGGACCGGGATAGTGAAGTTGGCACTTATGGAGTTTCGCAGCAAGCAGTGTTAGGCTTCCTTTCTCTACTTCTGGTGCTAAGGTCGGGTGGATGTGGAATCCAGCCGGACCGGGCAGGGTGTTCAATGGAACTTGCTTCACCTGGTTGTCAGCACTGAGGGCACTGTAAAAGGGTCTGAGCAGGATCAGTACTCTTCCCTGGGCTCTCGTGGGTAGGTGCATCAGGTGGAACAGGTGGCTAAACCTCCTGTTGGATGTGCTGGTTCTCTGTGAGGGCTTTGTAGCTTCCACAGCTTCGGTTCCAGTAACCGGATGGTTTGGAAAGAGTTGGATTAACTCTGTATTCCTGAGAGGTGATCTCCTTCTTCCTATTATCCCAATTGCAGGGATCTCCACTGGCTAACAGGCTAGCAGGGCCTAGTGTGTTCCTCATAGGGTGGAGGTTTCACACAGGCAGGCAGCTCTTGTAGCGTCTACCACACTCTGAAGTTTCTCCCTCCAAGACTCTTTTTATAGGGGGAACTGGTTAGAAGTCACCAGTGTTAGCTCCCCCTAGAGGCTCGGGGTGAAACCAGGTGTTCTAAGTGTTGTTTGTGTTGTGGTTTTGCTGTGCTGTTACTTACTCCATTTGTACCTAAGGATTTCTGTGGTGCCCAACAGGTGCCAGGGTGCCACACTGGTCTCCTTCTTGTAGTACTGTCCTTATCCTGGTCCCCATATTGTAGTAATGTGCCCATTCTGGTCCCCCTATTGTAGTAATGTCCCCATCCTGGCCCCCATATTATGGTAATGTCCCCCATACTGGTCTCCATATTGTTGTAATGTCCCATACTGGTCTCTTCCTCTTGCAATAATATCTCCTGTTACTCTTACACACAAACACACACTCTTCTCACCTGTTCTCTGTACACATGCACACACTCAAATACATATACACACTCGCCCACACACACTTTAACACACACTTCTCACCTGTCCGTTGTTCCATCGGCGTCATCTTCCCACTGTGATCCGTGCTTTATTATGACTTCCGGGCGTTGCATAGAGGCAAGCTCTCTGACTCAGCTAAATTAATAACAGCCACTGGTCAATCAGAGGCCAGCAGATGATGTCATACGCTGACTTCAGCTGTGGGCGGTGGCTGCTATTGATGTAGATGAGCCACAGTGCAGATGCGGCTAGAAAATGTGATAAAGTGCCCCTGGACTGGACCGCGGCATTGTAAAGTTGTCCAGGGTGCCGAGGACTGCACAGTGAAGCCCGTAGGCCACATGTTTGAGACCCTTGATTTTGTTGTAAGAAGGTTTAATCATAATCAGATGATAATGTACACTTCCAAATTCTAATTACCAAGATTTCAGTCACAGGTAAGTTTAATTATTCATTAAACAGGTGTCCAGCATACAGATGACTATAACAGGGAGTTGCCTGACAAAGAAAACCATCTTCCCAATACATGTTGTCAGCAATGGCACCTCATAGAAAAGAAATTTCACAACACCTGATAAAGAAAATAATTTTGTTACAAGAAAGATATAAAAAGATCAGGTTCGCTTTACTTACCAGTCAGAATGCTGTAGCAAAAGTGATACAAAAGATAAAGCTGTAACTGCTTTCATATCCAGGCCAAACATGGAAGTTAATACCTAAACAGGAATATCTTCCATTGAGAAGAGATGAAAAAAATCTAAAATGGAAGTTCACTGCCGTTAGCCAAAGAAATCGAAAATCTAAAGGGGGTGAGTGTTTCCTGCTATGCAATACGGAGCCCGCTGCAGGGAAAGTCTGAGGCCACGTGCACACCTGAAAGAAGCCGCGGGTGGCTGCAGGGAGACCGCAGCCGCCCTGTACTCACCGTGTGCGGTGGGTGCAGGGCAGCTTCTCCCTGCAGTCACCCGATGGGAGCCACTTCTGACTCCCCAGCATGAAATGAACGTGCTGCGGAGGAGCAGACTTCCGGCAACCCACTGCAGCTCCAAAGACGCTGCGGGTGGATTAAGCATAGTGAGGATGGGATTTCTTAAAATCCCATCCACTATGCCTGTACTGTACTACACAGCGTTTTTGACGCAGCGGAAAGACGCTGCGTACACTGATCGTGTGCACGCACCCTTACATTATGAAAGAAGCCTCTCCGAAGGCCCATGCACAAAAAAATCACGCCTACAATTTGCCCAAAACGTTTTGCTGAAAAATATGAAGCCTACTAAGACTCATTAGTCTGCAGTGACGAGACCAAGATAAATGTTTTTAGAACTGATGGCTTCAAAACTGAATTGTGTAACAAAGGCAGGGAGTACAAAGAAAATCCATGGTGCCTATAGTGAAACATGGTGGTGGTTGTGTCCTTATGTAGGGTTGCATGAGTGCTACTGGTGTCGGGAAGCTACATCTCATTGATAGTGCCATGAACTTACAGATGTACTGCTCCATATTGAAAGAGAAAGAGAAGATGCTACAATCACTCTGTGCCCTTGTTGGAGATGTAGTTTCCAAACATGATAATGATACAAAACACACATCTGTTGCATTTTTGAAGAAGAACCAGGGGAAAGTGATTTATTTGCCAAGTATGTCTCCTGATCTGAAACCAACTGAAACACATATGGGGAATTTTGAAGAGAAAAGTTGAGCATCACTTTCCATCCAGCATCCCAGCACTAAAAAAGGTCGTTCCTGCAGATTGGAAAAAGATAGATGGTACAATATGTTGGCAACTTGTTCATTCCATGCCTAGAAGACTTGGTGTGATCCTTAAACATGATGGAGGTCATTCAAAATACTAGATGTAGTAGTCTTTGACGTGAGGTGAATATTTTTTGCATCAACTAATTTGAGTTAAACTGAAGATTTGTAATGAAAGTTGTATTATTAATCTTATGTTCATGTTATGCGTTAAAACATATATTCTATAAAACTCATTCTTGCCAAAATTTTGGAAATTGTTGTATTCAATGTGATATTGATTAAAATCTTACTTTTCAAAGGTGTATACATTTATATTGAACACTTTATATACTACTTCATTCAAACATGCTTTAGTATTCTGTGTACTATATGTCTATGTAAAAATATAGGTTTTCAATAGAAAGTATATTTTTTACTGTTTTGATTGAATTGCATGCTACTAATGCAACTTGACCATAATAAGCCTCACTACTCAATAATATGCAGAAAAGAAATAAGAAATATATAGTATAAAACATGTGTTACCTTCTTACCTATTTTTCTTCACTGTGTGGGGCAGCTTTTCCATACCATACAAATAAAGCAATTATTGTATGAACACACCATGTCAAAACATAGTGTCATTCTAAAAGAATTTTTTTCTTCCGTGAACACATTGTACTTTGCAGGGACATGTATTTTCAAGAGCTTTTCATAATTCTGATTGTAATAAACCATTCTCCTGTAGTGAAATTACAAAACAAAAAATATCAGAGGGGGTGATAGAGTGACGAAACTCTGCTGATCCATACAGCATTCTATGTTTTCATGGTATTTCATCAAATATTCATCTATATGAAGATGTATAGAAATCTAAGGTAAAATCTGTACCTTATAAATATCGGCACTCATTGTGAATCAATCATAAATAAATGGTAACGCTATCCACATGGTGCATGTTTGACACAAATTTCCTGCAGCATTTCCCCTGCATATTCAGTATATGCTCCATGCAGCTTCTATTGCAGATTTTTTGCTGATTACTCAAAGCTTTTGTGCCAGTTTTCAGACATTAACTTTAAAAAGTCGCAAAATGGATGCACAATGCAAAGTAACCATACATTTTGTGACTTCGCGTTTTCTCACGAGTCCTGCACAGCTCTGTCAAAATGAGCCATGGACAGGATGGGTTGTGCCCACCAAATTTATCTGACTTTACTAGCATTTCTGGTAATATTCGTCTGCAATATTGGAGAAATAATCAAGCTGGCTGCGATTGGATGCAAAGTGCATACTTTGGTGATCTTAGCAAGCTGCTATGCAGAACAAGATCTTTAGAAGAGAGCCTGTATATCACAAAGCTGGCATGCTTCATCATACTCATTGCAGGCACCATCCGGTGCCATACCAGCTTTTTCTTTCTTATGCAACTCTGCCATCTCTGTTGCTGGTGAGTCTCCTCCTGGCTACAGGCAGATGAGGTCAAACTCTGCAGGAATTTGTATTACCTGTGTCTCGCAAAGTGTGTATTCCCTATCTTCTTCCATCACTTAGTACATCAGGTTTACTCCACACAGGTGCCTGATCTTAAAGTAGTCTTTGTTTTACTAAGGGCTCTGTCTGGTATCTCTGTTTTGTCTCTCCTGTTCTTGCCCTGGTATGCCTCCTATTTGTCTTGACCTCTCCTGGCTTGTCTACCATTTGTCCTGATCTCCCCACTCTTGTCTATACCTATGTTTCTGGTACTTGTGCTGTTTTTCCATTCTTGGGCTGTCTGACCATGTCTTTGGGTTTTGACTTGCAGATCTCTTGCACCCTGACTCTCATCAGCTGCCGTAGGCCCAGAGATTGATCTGGAGTGTAACTACCTGTGGCTCAGCCTATCTTCATCATCAGAGGCTCTAGCGATAAATAGGTAGCTGCTTATTTACTCCATTCCAGGGTAAGCCATGCCCATGGCACTGTTGGTCCACATCCCCCAGCCATCACTGTGTAATCACGGTGCCTTATGTCTAATAGTGGTTGTTGGTAATCTAGACGATAAACAGGAAACAATAAAGTAAATTTTAATAATTGGGGCATGAGAATTTTAAGAATGATAATGTTACTTCTTTCAACTGCTTCTCAGTTTCCAAACCCTGAAGTGGTTAAAAGTATCAAAAATTGACCATGTTCACAATAATGTTGTTTTTACATTGCTGAGCATTATGTTCAATTTTTGCATTAACTTTGCTTTGTTTTTTTCAGGTGGCTTCCATTCTGATCCACCTGAAAAAAATGTTGTGTGAACATGCGCTAACAGTTCGGATAAACTTCAAGCAGATGCCAAGATTTAATCATTTACAGATTAAAATTTTTATAAAATATTCCCTAAAAATATTATATTTTTGCATTCAGGGATCGATTTCACAACTGTACAACCTATTGGTCTGCTTTTCACATAAATCTAGATCTAGTGAACCCAGAAGAGACACCGCTACTGATGCAACAAACCTACAACTCCTCAACCCATGAGTCCTTGAGAAATGGAAAATAAGATGCCATCAATCACCTTCCAGACTAACACCATTTAATTGCTTTTCTCCAGCACAGATGTTTAACTGCTGACCAGGTTTCTTATACTCACACACCAGCAAGTGTGAATAGCCATAAACAACAGGGACACCTCTTCCAAAAAATAACACATACTCACCACACAGGTCTTTCCAGTCTTTTCACTTAGCCACTAATATTAAGCCTGAATTTATTAAAACTCCACCATATAAATAAAAGTATTTTATTATTCTATTTGGAATTCTTAAATCATACAAAACAAAATGTTGTTTTTCAGTTCAATTTTACACTACTATTTTATATTTCCACTATTTTTACATCTATTTCATCTCATAAACTAGCTGACAGGCTTCCTTTAAAGAGTTTATGTCCCCCAAGGTATCACTATCTGTACTTGTGCCGCAACCTCCATCAGGTTTGCAGGGCCTGTGAAATCGGAGTTGAATCCTGTCGCAGTTTCTCCGATGGCTCCGGCAATCCACAGGTTGGGAGGCAAAAGTAAAAAGAGTTAGATAACTAGAGTGATAACAGGAGCTAGTTTCTTAGTCCAGCTATGGAGTAGTAGCAGAGATGGTTGTAGTCCCATAAGAAATACGGGCACCATAGGCTTCTTGATCAATTCAAAACATTTACTCCATTTTAAATGCAAAGTCAATAGTGAACATTTAATTAACTCTCCATCTTCTTTAACTCTGAAAGTTTCTTAGCAGCGGGGATCTTTAACTAGCGTTTTTTTGTTGTTTTTTCAGATTTTGCTATGTTCGGTCCTTTTTGGCTTGGGAAGCAAACTGTAGAATAAACTCTGACCTTTTTCAAGAAAGTTCTCTGCATAACGTGTAGCCTTCCTACTCTTTACCTCTAGCAATTGCTAGAGGACAGGAGCGAATAGGTGTTGACATTTCTTCTAAAACTCAGTGCTCGCATCGTCAAAATTGTGTCTTCACTCCTGCAACTACAGCAGCATATACCTAACTGCCGAAAAATTCTTCACTGGGGTTAAGCGAACTTTGATCATATAAGAAAATTATAGTTTTCAGAAAGGCCGCAAAGGGCAGAGTAGAATTAGACATGTTACCACTCTCAGAGCTAAAGTATAGGAGTTACAATACACAACATTATAAAACATCACATGGCATACTGTGTCTGGGTTACCATGGGCGTGATAACCTAATTAACAAGCGATGTCCCCTTTTTTGCAGATTCTAAAATCTACGGGATGCTTCCAGGTATGATGCACCCAGGTGATCTATATTCAGTCCTGCGTATTGTGGGTGAGTATTGGGTGTACTTGCCTGGCTCCAGATCAGTAAGCTAGCAAATACACCCAATACTG
This sequence comes from Allobates femoralis, assembly GCA_033576535.1. Classification (NCBI taxonomy): domain Eukaryota; kingdom Metazoa; phylum Chordata; class Amphibia; order Anura; family Aromobatidae; genus Allobates; species Allobates femoralis. Next base: position 476,730,726 of record JARQOC010000005.1, on the reverse strand, counting down.
GCCAGCATGTGATACCTGAAATCAGCCCATAGATTTTAAAATCTACCAGGAAGAAGGCAGCAATTGTAAATTAGGTTGTCATGCCCACAGGGGTGTGATAACTACGGAAGAAAGGCAGTGATGGATACCAAAGGAATGTCCCTTCAGAGCAGTCTCAAGCTCATTAACATTAGAAAATAGAAGTGTATACATGCAATTTCCACTTTAACACTACAGTATTCATTTAGACATTAATGCTTAGAATAGTACTGTGAAGCTGAAGGTACAGATAGTGAAAGCTTGGGAGGCATAAAGTAACTGAGAGGTTCCCTTTAAAAAAAAATCAGGTGGTCTTGTCTCCACCCAATTCTGCTTGGCTGATAGGCCAGTGAAATAGAACTAGTACAGAGAGAAACCATCTGGACCAGCCCCTTCCTGTGAATAGTCTGCAAAATTACCTTGTTACCAGCTCCACGTTCCAAGCTTGTGTTCTCTAAAATGCCAACATTTTAGAGTAAATCATGGAAATTTGTGATAATAGAGGCATTTCTGTTAAACTCCAGTCGTTTGTGTGTGAGCGATACGGTGCTGCTATGAATGATAAGGACTCCAAAAATAGTGGTAAATTAACTCTTTTTGACGGTTTCAAAAAGATAACAAATTCAAACTTTGCAAAAACGATATGGGCCTCAACAGCCCGATCACAGTGTACAATTTATGCAGCCTGAGGTAACTCACGTACCTGTTGCAGAGAGGGAGCACAACTATCCCAGACTTAACCAACCCCACCCTTACTCCATATAGGGCCTACCCAGGCTCTTACTGCAGCCGCGGCATGTGTTCCCCGCAGGATAAAATCTTACACCCCTCTCCCCTATGTACAAAATATTTCAGGATCCCTGATTCCCTTATATAAATCTATCCCACAACCTATTTATAGCAAATGCAGTTTTGCCTCCTGCATGAGGTGAAAACTCTTTAACTTGGTAATGTACAAACAGTTTACAGGGTGTATGTCATTTCACCCTAACAATCAGCCACTGAGGTATATAAGATCTTCCTCACACTGGGCACAACCCAGTATTACAGGGATGGTGATAATTCTCTCAGTTCTACAGTGTCATCCACATTCGGCTTCTCTTTGCATCTCACACTCATGCAAGTCACAATATTTAATATCTTGTATAGATCAAGCCTGGTCGGTGTCTCCTCATGACATGAGTACACACAAAATAGTCCTTTGTAGTTTCTGGCTAACTCACCCTGTCTGACTCTCCCTATATATTGACCGGTCAATCTTATGTACTCACAGAACACGGCTTATCTTTCAGACTACGGTGTAGATCAAGCCCTTGAATAATTCTAACACTGTTCAAGACAGGCGCGTCCTGCCATAGATCCACGAGCCCCTCAGAACAGCCGACACATTTTCTGTGTAGGATCTCCACACTCTCTCAGTCAATTTACCTCAGGAGACTGACTAAAAATTACTTCCTGGTTCAAGATCTTTCTATTTGTGTCCACTGATGACCTCCAGTGGCTAATACTCTTTGCTCTTCCATAGTTTTCAACTGTATCTGCATCAAGAATAAGTAGATAAAATTAAAAGCATTGTATATCCATGCATCCAGCCGGGCAATCACATCCCTATAGCCCATAGCCATTCTGTGGCCAATTGTGGGTGAAACCTCCACAATTTCAATTGTTAAAGGGTTTGTCCACTACGTAGACAACCGCTGTTTAATTGCAGCATGCCCCCATATAGAATAAAATTATGCATTGTACTATACATTATACTCATCTCATGAGGGAGTCAAATTACATTGTTATGCCATGTAGCCAATCAGCGCCTGATAATAGATCTAAATGGACATCTGGAAGAAACGAGAGCTGCTGTTAGTTACTCTCTGACTTCTTGAGAGTGTCTGGCACCATTATGGTGACGACGGCACCTGGGGATCATAGAAATCATGTATCATTGTTATAGTTACATAAGCCCTGCAGTGATCACTAATAGACCATGTGATATAACAATGACACACAAGCCCCAGGAGACCAGGTGCCAAAATCATCATAAAGAAGTTGCTGGGAAAAAGGTGTTACACAGTCTGCGCTGCCAGATCAAGCCGAATCTCCAAAGAAAACACGTGTAGATGATGTTCAACCAACTACTCTTTTATTCTCTCCGATGCGTTTAACACCTTTTTCCCAGCAACTTCTTGATGTATCTCCACGAGTGAGTGGACGGTGGAAGTCCAGCAGCAGCCATCAGGATATTATTACATGTCTTCAAACCAGTTGTGGGTCTCACAACTGACATAGGTGAGTGGAACCCCTATATATCACCTTAACATCAGTGTCGCTAGTGATAGGGCACTATTGCGCCTCTTGTTCCCCCTCCTCTTTTTCATTAAAATCATCATAAGGGTTTTGGTTCTGGAGGTCAGTGTTAGCTGTCTTTATTCTACTTGGGAGAATACTGTAATTAAGAAGGGGTTGTCCAAGTAGTGAACAATCCCTTTAAGACAGTTTAGCATATTTTCATAAAAGGAAAGGAAAGTCCTATAGCACTGTCCTAGGTCTGTGAGGAATACAATTACATATGATGAACATTGGAGAAACAATACGTGTGCAATGAGAAAGCACAATAGGGTAAAACTCTAATATAGGAGATGAAGTATATAATAGTATTGACTCACCTGGGGTGGTTGTGTACAGACACAACGAATGTAAGTGTTAAAATTGTTGGTATATGCAACATTTGTGGACTTCGTTTGTGTGAAAGTGGACTTTATGCTGACCTGACAATACACTGTGTGCAGAATTATTAGGCAAGTTGTATTTTAGAGGATTATTTTTGTTATAGATCAACAACTATGGTCTCAATCAACCCAAAAGACTCATAAATATCAAAGCTTAATATTTTTGGAAGTTGGAGTGTTTTTTTTTTAGATTTGGCTATCTTAGGAGTATATCTGTTTGTGCAGGTAACTATTAGTGTGTAGAATTATTAGGCAACTTAATAAAAACCAAATATATTCCCATCTCACTTGTTTATTTTCACCAGGTAAACTAATATAATTGGACAAAATTTAGAAAAAAAACATTTCTGATACGCAAAAACAAAACCCAAAAATATTAGTAATCAATATAGCCACCTTTCTTTATGATCACACTCAACAGCCTTCCATCCATAGAATCTGTCAGTTCTAGATCTGTTTACGACTAACATTGCGTGAGCAGCCACCACAGCCTCCCAGACACTATTCCGAGAGGTGTACTGTTTTCCCTCCCTATAGATCTCACATTTTAGGAAGGACCACAGGTTCTCTATGGGGTTCAGATCAGGTGAACAAGGGGGCCATGTCATTATTTTTTCTTCTTTTAGACCTTTACTGGCCAGCCACGCTGTGGAGTAGATGGATGCATGTGATGGAGCATTGTCCTGCATGAAAATCATGTCTTTCTTGAACGATACCGATTTCTTCCTATACCACTGCTTGAAGAAGTTGTCTTCCAGAAACTGGCAGTAGGTCTGGGAGTTGAGCTTCACTCCATCCTCAACCCGAAACGGTCCCACAAGTTCATCATTGATTATACCAGCCCATTCCAGTACCTCGCCTCCACCTTGCTGGCATCGGAGTCGGAGTGGAGTTCTCTGCTTTTACTGATCCAGCCTCTGGCCCATCCATCTAGCCCATCAAGAGTCACTCTCATTTCATCAGTCCATAAAACCTTTGAAAAATCAGTCTTAAGATATTTCTTGGCCCAGTCTTGACGTTTTATCTCATGTTTCTTGTTCAAAGGTGGTCAATTTTCAGCCTTCCTTACCTTGGCCATGTCCCCGAGTATAGAACACCTTGTGCTTTTTGATACTCCAGTAAGTTGCAGCTCTGAAATATGCAAAAATGGTGGCAAATGGCATTTTGGCAGCTTCACGCTTGATTTTCCTCAATTTATGGGCAGTTATTTTGCACCTTCTTTCCCAACACGCTTCTTTCGACCCTGTTAGCTATTTGCCATGAAACGCTTGATTGTTCGGTTATCACACTTCAAAAGTTTGGCAATTTCAAGACTGTTGCATCCCTCTGCAAGCCATCTCACTATTTTGGACTTTTCAGAGCTCGTCAAATCTCATTTCTTACCCATTTTGCCTAAGGAAAGGCATTTGCCTTATAATTAAGCACACCTTATATAGGGTGTTGATGTCATTACACAACACCCCTCCTCATTACAGAGATGCACATCACCTGATTTACTTAATTGGTAGTTGGCTCTCAAGCCTATACAGCTTGGAGTAGGACAACATGTATAAAAAGTATCATGTGATCAAAATACTCATTTGCCTAATAATTCTGCACACAGCGTAGATGGCGATGTTATGTAAAGTTTTCCTTGCCTACTGTACTGTAAAAGCAAAAGTCTCTCTTGTACTGTAAGTTTTGTTACTTCTTCCTGGTGCACTACTGAGTGAATGTGCATTTTTCTTTTACTATAATAAATAATAACAAAACTTTATTTGTATAGCGCCAACATATTCCGCAGTGCTTTACAGTACAATGGTACATATAAGAAAATTATACAATACAGAATGGTAGGTAATACAGAACAGTAGTTACATACACTAAACATAGAATCAATGTAGGAAATACAATAAAAAGGAAAAAAATAAAGGTGACCCAGCTCGAAGGAGCTTACAATCTAAGACGGGATGGGAACACAAAGTACAGGGGCTTATAACAATGAATATCTTATGTCTAAATGACTACTGTTAGGGAGAATGATAGACCACCCTGAAGACATGTGTTTTTTGGGAGCGTCTGAAGCTATGCAAGTTGTGGATGGTCCTAATTTCTTGGGGTGGAGAATTCCAGAGGATTGGTGCAGCTCGAGAGAAGGCTTGGAGTCGGGAATGGAAGGTTAGGATTAATGCCGATGTTAGTCTGAGGTCGCATTCAGAGCGAAGGGGATGGGTGGGGTGCTAGACAGAGATGAGGTAGAGAGGTAGGGAGGTGCCGCACCATGAATAGCTTTGTGGGTGACAACAAGCAATTTGAATAGGAGTCTATAGCGTATGGGCAGCCAATGCAGTGACTTGTAAAAAATAAAATCCAATTTGCGCCATACTGTGTTTGCAATAATTACCCTTGGTATATTTTTGTATTGCTCACCTTGACCAGTTGTGCCGTCCGCACAACTGGATTAACTTGCACACTTGCGAGGTCTTTGAAATAATGAATTTCACTCTTCTGGAATGATGTGAAAAATGGCGTCTTCAGCGTTTTCCTCGGTTGCCAAGGATCACGTGACAGCTCTGGGGAATGCAGTGACTGGCACAGAGCAGAAACATCTGAGTAACGGTTTGCTAGATAGGTGATCCTGGCTGCTGCATTGAGGATAAACTGGAGAGGGGAAAGTTTACTGCGGGGGAGGCCAGCTAATAAAGAATTACAGTAGTCAAGGCGGGAATGTATCAGGGCCATGGTGAGGGTTTTAGTTGTTTCCATGGTGAGGAAAGGGCGAATTCTGGAGATATTTTTCAGGTGCAAGCGACAGGAGCGGGTGAGAGATTGTATATATGGGGTCAAGGAGAGATCAGCGTCAAACATAACACCCAGACAGTGAGCCTGCTGACTAGGCGTTATCGTGGTGCCACACACTGAGAGGGAAATGTCAGGTTTAGGGAGGTAGGTAGAGGGTAGGAGCAGAATAAGTTCAGTTTTGGAAAGGTTGAGTTTCAGATAGAGAGCGGACATGATAGTGGAAACTGCGGTTAGACAGTCATTGGTGTTCTTTATTAGAGCAGGAGTAAGGTCAGGGGAGGAAGTGAATAGTTGTGTGTCATCAGCATAAAGATGGTACTGGAAGCCATATCTGCTGATGGTGTGTCCGATCGAGGCTGTATAGAGAGAGAAGAGGATAGGGCCAAGGACTGAACCCTGAGGGACCCCAATAGTGAGAGGAAGAAGAGAGGAAGTGGAGCCAGCAAATGATACACTGAAAGAGCGGTCAGAGAGATAGGAAGAGAACCAGGAGAGAGCCGTGTCCTTGATGCCAATGAAGTGCAGCATAGAGAGTAGGAGATGGTTGTCAACTGTGTCAAAAGCTGCAGAAAGGTCAAGAAGGATAAGCAGAGAGTGGTCACCATTGTGTTTTGCTGTCAGAAGGTCACTGGTCACTTTGATAAGGGCAGTTTCTGTAGAGCGTAAGGGGCAGAAGCCAAACTGTAATGGATCTAAAAGAGAGTGAGTGGAGAGGTAATGGGTGAGGCGGGTGTAGACCAGGCACTCCAGGAGTTTTTAGATGAAGGGGAGATTGGAGACAGGTCTGTAGTTATTTGTGCAGGATGGGTCAAGGGACGTTTTCTTTAATAATGGAGTAATAATAGCGTGTTTGAAGGAGGAGGGGAAGATGCCATTAGAGAGGGAGAGATTGAAGATTGTGGTTAAGTGAGTGGTGACCACTGAAGAGAGGGTCTGGAGTAGGTGTGAGGGAATGGGGTCAGTGGTGCATGTAGTGGGACGTGAGGACGAGAGGAGCCTGGAGACATCTTCTTCTGTGACTGGGTCAAAAATGGAGAGTGAGCCAGAGGGGATGTGGGGACAGATGGGAGTAACAGTACTTGAAGGTTGGGAGCTGATTTCCTGACAGATGTTTTCTATTTTCTCTGTGAAGTAGGAAGCCAGATCATCAGCACAGAGGTCAGTGATAGGGGCCTGCACTTTCGGACTGAAGAGAGAGTGAAAGGTGTCAAAGAGTTTCTAAGAGTTGTTGGATAGTGAGGAGATCAGAGTGGTGAAGTAGGTCTGTTTGGCGAGGTAAAGAGCAGAGTTGTAGGTTTTTAGCATGAATTTATAATGGATAAAGTTTTCTGGTGTGCTGGTTTTCCTCCATAGGCGTTCGGCACTCCTAGAGCATCGCTGGAGGAATTGAGTTTGTGATGTGAGCCAGGGCTGTTTTACTCTGTGTTTGGAGATTCTGAGGGTGAGGGACACTACTTAGTCCAGGGTGCTTCTGAGAGTATCATTGTAGTGATTCACAGCCAGATTGGGGCAGGAAAAGGAGGAGATTGGGGACAGTGATGAGAGAAGAGAGTCTGTGAATGTGTGAGGAGGAGGGGTGTGGTGTAATGACATCAACACCCTATATAAGGTGTGCTTAGTTATTAGGCAAATGCCTTTACCTCATGTTCTGAGAAGTAAAAGCTTGTTATCCCATATAATCTGCTCTGTGAAGTTTCTACTGCAATGGTGTATATCCAGAAGATGTGCAACAGGTTATGGGCCCAGGCACCGAAGAGCCCAGGCACTGAAGATCCCAGGCGCCGAGGATACCAGGCAGCGGCACAGAGAACCCTAGACACCCAGGACACTGGAACTCTCAGCAAGACCCTGGTGAATGCAGAAGAATTCTTCAGTACATTTCTCTACAAACAAGTAAGACAAGTTAAAGATGACAAGTAGCACGGAGCTAAAACTCACAGTAGCTAAGCTAAATAATGAGAACTATCAGTTATGGAAGTTCAAAGTAGAGATGTTATTGTCTAAATATGATTAATGGGAAGTAACCACTACAGATAGACCTGATGAAAATAATCAGACATGGGAGAAGAAAAATAGACAAGCAAGAGCTACCATTAGCTTATTAGTGGATGATGCTCAATTAATCCACATAAGGAAGACTATGTGACAAGGTCGAATAACAAATTTCAGAGGAAGCCAATTTTCATTAGAAGTGATAATGGAGGTGAATTTACAGGACACAAAATAGAAAACTACTTAAGACAAAATGGTATAGAGCATCAAAAGACTGTCCCATACACACCTGAACAAAATGAAGTATCAGAAAGGAAAAACAGAACTCTGACTGAAATGATAAGGTGTATGCTGACAGATTCCAAACTACCAGAGAAATATGGGGTGAAGCAGAAATGACAGCTACATATCTACAAAACCAACTTTTTTCCAGAAAACTGAAAAAAAACAAAAAAACATATGGACTGTGGCAAGGTATGAAGCCAAGTGTGAATCATTTAAGAGTTTTTGGTTGTAAAGTTTTTGTATTCATTCCAACAGGAAAATGTTCCAAGCTTCAAAATAGGTCCCCAAAAGGAATATTGGTTGGATATATTGAAAATTGCAAAGGATATAGAATCCTAGATCCCAAAACAGACAGAGTCACAGTGAGTAACAGTGTGACATTCATTGAGAATCTAAATGAAGACACTATGATTTCACTGGAAACAAAAAATGAGAAAAACAGGAATGATATAGCTTAAGGAATATCTGATGAAAAATAAATGAAATTGATAAAGAACAGAATACTGAAAGTGAAGAAATACAACTACAAACAGACACAGAGCCAAGACGTTCAATAAGAAAGAACAAAGGAAAACCACTAATACGCCTCTCATAAAAGGCAAGTACAACAAAAATTTATGAGCCTACCTCTTGGGAAGACATACTTTGACTTCCTGAAGAAGAAGCTAACAAATGGATAGAGGTAACAGAAATAAAAATAAAATCCATGCATGACTCAAAAGACATGGACACTAACAGAATTACCAGAAGGAAGAAAAGCTGTAGGATGTAAGTGGGTTTTTAAAGTAAAGTGCCAAACAGATGCACAGCTGAACGATACTGAGCAAGACTCGTAGCTAAAGGTTATTCTCAAAAATATGGAGAATACTATGATGAAACATTTGCACCAGTTGTGAAACATACTACAATAAGAACTTTGTTTGCAGTTGCAGCAATGAAACAAATGGAACTGAAACATCTGGATGTAAAGACAGCATTTTTGAATGGAAGTTTAACAGTAGATATTTACATGGAACAACCTCCAGGATTCAAAGATGAAAGTAACCCAAACATGGTTTGCAAATTACAGAAAAGTATATATGGTTTAAAACAAGCTGGTAAAGTGTGGAATGATAAAATCATGGAAATGCTCACAAATGAAAAATTTCAAAGAAGCAAAGCTGATCCTTGCCTGTACACAAAAAGACTAATGGACAGATGGATCTATGTACTCATATATTTTGATGACATTTTAGTTTGTTTTGAAAAAGAAAGGGATAAAGAGGACATACTAAAAATCCTGAATCAACATTTCGAGATCAAAAACTTGGGAAATGTGAAACAGTACTGGAATCACCATTGCACTGTGTTGCAACCATCAATCAAGAAAGTGAAGTAAACCGGGTTGAAGCTCAGCACTGTGTGAGACTGTTATTTCCATACCTAATGAGAGGAGAGGTAGACTGTTTGCCGAGCTGGCAGCAGCAGCCTGCATGAGTGTGACTTTGAACCCTGTCAGCAGCACAGTCCCACTGGGCTACGACTCTCCCCTTATTACATCCATAAACTTTACGGTTGCCCTGGGGACCTGCTCTTCCAGTGGAGAGCTGAACAATTCTTGATGCTTCTCCCATCATCCTCAGAGGTTCCAACCACAGCAGCAACTCGCTTTCCACGGGTGGCGTCATTACAAACACAACACTCTTATTTTTTAAGAAAACTTTTAGATTATTTTTCTGCATTTTCTAATTCCCCCTTTTAACTGCTCGCCCGACGAGGGGATCACAGACCGGGTCACGCCACCGTGACATCCCACAGCCCCAGACAAAGATAAGAGGGCCTGGTTCTGAGTACCCCACAGTCCCGGCCAGGGGCGAGTCAAATTCATATCAGCACAGTGACGCTAATGGATGAAAATGCATATGTACAGTACAATTATATTCATTGCTTTTTCACTGAATGTGCAACTACGGGTTTATGTGGTTACTAGAAATGAGGGCAATTTCCTGACATTAATGGTGCCAGCCAAATTCAAACATTTTGAGATTCGATTCACAGCTTGCAAAAAAACTAACCTTGCCCGCTGCCATGTTCCACAGTTTTGAAGCCTCAGAGAGTGGGCTAATGTAATTTTGAAGTGCCACATCTTACAGATTACTATACCTTTTAGAGGTGGAGTCAGTATCTGGCTCAGCAAAAATCAGTCGGTCCCAGTGGAGCACAATTCGTACATCAGAGTAATTTTCCATCTTCATAATCACTGGGAAAGTCTTTCTTCTGTAGAGTGTAAACTCTTATGGTTATCGGGTGCTCTCTCTCTCGCCTGTAAAGTATAAGCTCTAATGATTAGGGTCTGCTCTCACTCTTCTGGGTTGAATAGCAGGGAAAGAAATCCCCCCAGTGCAAGGGCTTTACATTATGGTTAGCAGGGTCATCTCTCTCTATCTCTCTCTCTCACCTGTAAAGTGTAAGCTCTTATGATTAGGGTTCTTTCTCTTCTGTAGAGTGTAAGTTCTTAAGGTCAGGGGAGTCCTCTCTTTTCTGCAGATTAGAAAAAAACACATCCTAGTAGACACAGATTGTGGGTGTCTCAAATTCCACCCTTTCAATCTTACGTACAGGTACCTATATTAACCATCTATGTGTCATCATGGGGATCTCAATAATTCAGGACAGTCGCATATTTACATGTACAAACAACCAAAAAAACAACCACGACTAAGGTCCGGATATATGCAAGTGTATAAATTTTATTTAAATTCCAAGGGGTAGGTGTGATGACTAGGGATGGGCGAATCTACTCGCTAGGACTCGTAACTCGGCGAGTAGTAAGGGACTCGCAGGACTCGGTACTCTGCGAGTTTCCCAGTGATTACTCGCACGAGTCCAATGCAAATCAATATCAATCCTAGTTTTGTCAGAAACGCTGACAAAACTAGGATTGCCATTGTTTGCATTAGACTCGGCTACTGTGCCAGTGATAGCAGGGAAACTCGCAAAGTAACTGCTGTTACATTGCGAGCCGAGTCCAGCTGTCTTCTCTGTGCAGCTCCAGGGTCCTAGAGCCCACCTGCTCACAGACATGATGTAGCAGTGCTGAGATTGTTCTCAGTCTGCTCATTCCCTGTGCATAGACATCTATCTATGCACAGGGGATGTAGCAGAGAGGACATCGCGTTTTGGACTACGTCGGACGGAAGAGGATTTTTTTAATTAAAGATGGAGTCCCTAATGGCTTTTTTTTTTATTTCAAATAAAAATCTTTCTCTGTGTTGTGTTTTTTTAACCCTTTATTGGAGATTCTTAGTGGCTGGGTCAAACGTGGCCTGACATTAAGAATCTCGGGCTTAATACCAGCTTGTATAACAAAGCTGGTATTAACCCTTTATTACCCAGCGTGCTACCGCCACCAGGGCCGCTGGAAGAGTGGGGTTCAGCACCAGAGGATGGCGCTTCAATGAACGCGCCATCTTCTGGGGCGGCTGCGGGCTGCAATTTGCAGCGGGGGGTGCCCAGAAAGCTTGGGCATCCCTGCGCTGCGGATTCCAGCCCCCAGCTGCTTAGCTGTACCTGGCTAGACATAGAAATTGCGCGGAGCCCCACGCATTTTTTTTTTATTATTTCATGAATTTCAGAGTCAGAGTCTCAGAGTCAGAGTCAGAATCTCAGAATTTCATGAAATAATTAAAAAAAAATGCGTGGGGCTCCGCGCAATTTCTATGTCTAGCCACGTACAGCTAAGCAGCTGGGGGCTGGAATCCGCAGCGCAGGGATGCCCAAGCTTTCTGGGCACCCCCCGCTGCAAATTGCAGCCCGCAGCCGCCCCAGAAGATGGCGCGTTCATTGAAGCGCCATCCTCTGGCGCTGAACCCCGCTCTTCCAGCGGCCCTGGTAGCGGTGGCACGCTGGGTAATAAAGAGGTTAGGGCCAGCTTTGTATTATCAGCTGGCCCTAAGCCCGAAATTTATGGCGGTCACGCCAATATTAGACATGACCGCCATGAATTTCTATTAAATTGTTTTAAAAAAAACACAACACAAAGAAAATTTTTTATTAGAAATAAAAAAAAAAGCCATTAGGGACTCCATCTTTAATTAAAAAAATCCTCTTCCGTCCGACGCAGTCCAAAACGCGATGTCCTCTCTGCTACATCCCCTGTGCATAGATATAGATGTATATGCACAGGGAATGAGCAGACTGAGAACAATCTCAGCTCTGCTACATCATCTCTGTGCACAGACATTCATGTCTGTACACAGGGAATGAGCAGACTGAGAACAATCTCAGCACTGCTACATCAGGCAGCAGGCAGGCTCTAGGACCCTGGAGCTGGCAGCCAGCACACAGAGAAGACAGGACTCTTATCTGTGCGAGTTTCCCAGCGATTACAGTTGCAAAGTAAACGAGTCCAATGCAAATAAATGACAAAACTAGGATTGCTTCAGGCTGAAGCTTCCGAGACACATCTGCGATTTGTAAATCTCACACTACTCGCTATTACTCGCTTCCCCATTCATTAACATTGGACTCGCTAGACTCGCAACGAGTAGCGAGTCCTGTGCTCGGACTCGCTAGAGTCAAGCGATTCCGAGTAATTTAGGATTCGCCCATCACTAGTGATGACAGCTTAAAAAACCAATAGCAGGGATGCCATGAGTGTGACATGAAAAGATACAGATACAATACACATTACATTCAGGAAATTAATTAGCATTGACATATTTGTAATTACACCAATTTTATAATGGTGAAACGTGATGTTAAGAATGCACATGGGGGGATTTTTTGTCTATAAATAGTAGGTGAGGATGTTCCGGACCTTAGTCGTGGTTGTTTTTTGGTTCTTTTCTGCAGAGTATAAGCACTTAAGGTCAGCAAGGTCCTTTCTCTCTCTCTTGCCTGCAAAGTGTAAGCTCTTAAGATTAGGATCTGCTCTCATTCTTCTGTAGAGTATAGGTTCTTTTAGTCACTGGAGTCCTCTCTATCTCACACCTATACAGTGTAAGTTCTTAAGGTCAGCATAGTCCTCTCCCTTCTGTGAAGTGTAAGCTTTTTTTGTAGTGACCCGTTCCAGATTATATCTGTCCCTTTAAGTATCCTGGGCCGTGAGTAACCCTTTACACTGCAGCGTGCTCCTTAACTACCTCTTTACCATTAAAAGTGAGTGTCAGATATGTACTTTCAGTTAAATCCAGGTATTTTTCATTTGTTGTGTTGTCGCACCATCTTCTGGTAAAGTGTATGATTTATATCTCCCTTTGCATTTTACAGATTTGACTTGTCAATTGAGGGTTCAATAGGAGGAGCTACTACAGTCTTGTCCAGACAAGACAAAAGCTGGGAAACTCCCCAGTCTGGGACAAGATGACACAGGAAGCAGAGCACAAAGGAAAACTGGCAGGCCCCAAAGCCTGTGATTTTTCTCTGTCTTCCATAGACAGTATGCTAAATGCTTTCTACCCTGGATCTTTGCAGTCTGGACCTACATGTGCTTCACCAGACATATTTCTGTATGTGCCGTGAAAAGTTGTGAAATTACCCCAGGACTTCCAGGTCTGTAAAATACTCTTACTATATATAATTGTCTGCATAAAGCTACAAAAGACTATGCACCTCTCTTTAACAACTTAAAAGCACTTCATCTAAAGAATCAGGTTCTTAAAGCTCTGGAGCCTCAAGTCCATGTCAGAATCAAACTCTGAACTGTATCTGCTGTGGTCTATCTACGTGAACTGTGATATCTTTCCTCCATGTTATATTCCCCATTCCTGCGAAAGTAAATACAACTGTTATTCTCAAGGCCTGAATCTATGGTCATTCCATCCGCTGCTGATGCTGCGTGGAGTTGAATAGCAGGGAACGAGGGCTACATTATGGTCAGTAGGGTCCTCTCTCTCACTCTCTCTCTCTTACTCTCGACTGTAAAGTGTGAGTTCTTATAATTAGGGTCCTTTCTCTTCTGTGGAGTGTAAGTTCTTATGGTCAGTGGAGTTCTCTCTTTTCTGTAGAGTGTAAGCACTTATGGTGAGCAGTCCTCTCTCACGTGTAAAGTGTAAGGTCTTAAGATTAGTCTCTGCTCTCTCTTTTCTTTACAGTGTAAGTCCTTTTGGTCAGCAGGTTCATCTCTTTCATGCCTATACAGTGATAAAGGGAGAAGAAGCGCACAATAGGGTCTTATCCGATATAATCAAGTGGTAATATAAAATATGGTTGCACTCACCTGATCGGGTTGTGTGTGACACAACCACTCATGAACATGACAATTGGATCCTGTCAAACGCAGCAATCAGCCAGGAGAGTTGTAAAGAAGTATATGTGATATATTGGAATTCGGCTTGAAGATAGGCAAAGAATTCACTCCAAGGACATCAGAACTCATAAAAACATCTTTATTCCTCCACAAACTCGACGCGTTTCGGTGTATCACTGTACACTTCCTCAGGAGTTTAAGATGAACCTCTCTTGAACTCATGAGAAAGTGTACAGTGGTACACAAAACGCGTCAAGTCTGTGGAGGAATAAAGATCTTTTTATAAGGTATGATGTCCTTGGAATTAATTCTTTGCCTATTTTTTGAACAGCGCGATCTTCAAGCCGGATTCCAATACATTGCATATATGCCTATACAGTGTAAGCCCTTATGGTCAGCAGGGTCCTCTCTCTCTCCTGTACAAGTGTAAGCTCTTATGATTAGGGTCTTCTCTTTTCTGTAGAGTGTAAGTTCTTATGTTCAGTGGAGTCCTCTCCACTGTAAAGTATATGTTCTTATGATCAGCGGGGTACTCTCTCTCCTACAACGTGTAAAATCTTAAAGCAAAGAGCACTTGACTCTCTCTTGACTGTAAAACTCTTAGGGTAAGTGCACACTGGGCGGGTTTTCGGCGGTTTACCTGTGTAAACCGCCGTTTTGCATACATTAGTTTTATTTAAATTTATGTTAATCCAAACCGGCGTTTGGATTAACATTGAAACTAATGTAACCCGCCCAAGGCTGTGCACATACCGGCGGTTACCCAGCGTCATCCGTTGCTAACCCGCAGGTTTCCCAGCGGGTTAGCAAAGAATGACCAAGTTCTAAAAACCGGCCGGTTCTGCAGCGGCTGCAAGCAGAATCATGTGCTGCTTCCAGCCGCTGCAGAATCGCCGCCGAGAACCCGCTGGGCAGCCGCCGGATACCGCCCGGCTCCCGCAGCTCATACCCGCCAGGAAGCCGGTGGACGGCGCCGGAGATTCCTGGCGGGTCCCGCCAGCAGCCGCCGACCGAACCGCCGGGTAATGTGCACTTACCCTTATAGTTCTCTTTACCACCACATATATTTTGTTAGCTCCCCAGTATTGAAATTAATGTGACTATATTTTCCACATATCACATTTTTAGGGACAGTTTGACGAATTCAAATGTCAAACAATTTGCTCATCTCTAGTGTTCATCTATAAAATATCTCTATATATTATTAAAAATAAATGTTGCCGGGGCAGCTTCACATTTTGTGTAGGTGGAGGCAATTAGTCATTTTATACACAGTCCAATAATTATTTAAAATTTTGCAACTGATTCAGTGTAAGCTCATAAATAGCTATATACAGTTTGATAATCTTTACTCTGTTACTGCAATTTATGCTGTAAATAAGATCAATAAGATAACAAGGCAGCAAAAGACTGGGAAGATGAACTGTGTAGTAAAAAAAAAGCTATATATCTATGAATGGCTGACGGCTACGCTCTTGACATGCAGGAGACCTGGTAGTTTAATTTTCAAAAACACATTGCAGCATAGTGAGCACATCCAAGGTTTCAGTCTGATTAAATTCAGGGACAGACTGTAAATTACACACCAGTGGCATGAGGAGTAAACATTATAATGAATGTTCACAAAACCTGTTAAAGCTTAAAGGGAATGTTCACTTCTTGGACAACCCTTTTTAAATGTGGCAGTTTCCCCACGTAAAATAAGAATGCCATATTCTTCCCTCCCAGACCAAAACTGCTTGGGAGAAGCATGTTTACACTCATAGGACATTGTAATGTCATGTGAGCTCTGCAGCCTATCAGCTAATACCAGTTTTACAACATTGTAACTCAAGTGCCAAGGGTTCTTTCTCAGGATATAAGAGGCCATGGAATGAAAACGAAAGTAGACGTTTTCGGAGAACTTGGATTTACTAAATTCGGTTTAAAGGGGTTTCTACAAATGTACATAAGAGAGTGCAGGAAAAAAGCAAAAAGGTTAACAAACTTATCTGTACTCTATAACCCATCCTTATCTACCCACTGTCAAGTTAGGGTCCCGTCACACTTGGCGACGTTCCAGTGATCCCGACAACGATACGACCTGGTAAGGATCACTGGAACGTCGCCACGTGGTCGCTGGTGAGATGTGAAACAGTCAGATCTGCTCAACGAGGCAGCAACGATACAGTGGCCCATATAACGACCTCGGCAGTCATTGGGACCCTGTCACACAGCAGCTAGTCTGACTACTCAGACCTACGTGGCTGAGTTCTGAGTCACCAACGAGGTCATTGTTAAGGCGTCAAATACACCGATGCATGCTGTCCAGCGGGAGCCCGATGATCAAAAAATGGTCCAGGCCATTCCGACATGATCGGCGATGTCACAGTGGGGGCCCGATCGCTGCTATGTGTCAAACATATCTTCTATTATACACTAGAAAAGGGGGGGAAATAGCACAAAACAGGGTCTTAACTGTGTGATGTAGAGTCATATAGGTGTGTGTTGTGCTCACCTTGTTTGGTTGTGCCAAGTCACAACACCTTAAATGCGTATCCGGCTGCTGCACCTCCCAGTAAAGATGATATCCAAGGTAAAAACAGAAGGGATTTTTCGTGCACTGCCTCCAGGCAATAAATGATCCGGGTATTATCCAAATTGTTCTTTATTAACTCGACGCGTTTCGTGAGCACTCTCACTTTTTCAGGAGTTACACTTTGTAACAAAGTGTAGCTCCTGAAGAAGTTAGAGTGCTCACGAAATGCATCGAGTTAATAAAGAACAACTCCTGAAGAAGTGAGAGTGCTCACGAAACGCGTCGAGTTAATAAAGAAAAATTTGGATAATACCTGGATCGTTTATTGCCTGGAGGCAGCGCACGAAAAATCCCTTCTCTTTACCTTGGATATCACGTGTCAAACATAAGAAGCTTTTTTGTATGAGGTGTGGGTGTCACACCTGTGTTGATCTACCAGTCACACGTAAATCAGGTCAACTAATTAAAGAAAAGAGCGTGTGTAAGTCTGGGATCAGCCATGCTCAAGAAAAATATGTAATAAATTTAAGCTTTATTGAAATTTAGAAGGAACATACAAAGTTAAAACCAATTAAAAAAGTGTATACAAACACTCATATTGTGACAAAAACCGCAGTCCAGCAAATACAAATGAAACCACAAATATTAGACCATATACACAATGCATTCAAGTTTACCAACATGCCCTCCTGTATCCGCTATAATAACACTGTCATAAATAGAGAGCGCTGAATAATGGGGAATTAATGCCCCAATATACAAGAGATAAAGTGCATGCCTTAATACAAGAGATAAAGTGCATGCCTTAATACAAGGGCGGTTGGATCTGTATAGATCAGCAGATTTTAGATGCTGAAGCTAAGTGCATGTGAACAGAGATGAATGCATGTAAGCAGAGATGGAATTGATGAGATTCCAAGTCTCTCTGAGTCTGTGGAGGAAAAACACCAAATAAGTGGCGAGATTTTGAGGTGAAAGGTATGAGGAAAACTCCTCTGGGTGATAATACCTGTACTGGCTGCGGACTACAGGACCCAGACACCCTACGCGTGTCGCCGCTTCTCAGAACGGCTTTGTCATGGGGCTGAGAGCGAGGTCCCTGTCTGAGGGCGGGGTTTTTGTAGTCCTCCTTTCATTTACTAATTAGCCGCGTATGCGTGCCGGGCTGTCAGCACCAGGAGGTAACGTGTTGACGTGGGTCTGCGATTTGTGTGCCTAACGTTGCTAGGAAACGTGCGATCGCATAACAGCATTGCGTGCTGTGACGTAGAGGGGACATGCCCATAAGGGAGGAGATACAAGAACTTGCAGCGGCGACTTCTAAGTTTCTTGACCGTCCGGTCTGTATAACAGTGCATGCGCGTATGGTGGCGCAGCAAGGTTATAACGGGAATGTAAAGAAAGATTTTTTTTTCGGTGAATTTGGGCATGTATTGAGGGACATCTATAGGTGGAAGGATAATTTTTTTTCTGTAATAGAACACACATTAATGGTGTGAGTCACCAGTCCAGCAACAAAGGATCCCCTCTTCTCGTTAAGAGTAGTCAAAAATAACAAATATATAGAGTATGAGAGTAGTGGGCATTGACACTAGGAAAAAAAAAAAAAAGTGTCAATGCCCACTACTCTCATACTCTACATATTTGTTATTTTTGACTACCCTTAACAAGAAGAGGGGATCCTTTGTTGCTGGACTGGTGACTCACACCATATATGTGTGTTCTATTACAGATTTATTCATAATCCATGCTATTCCGTCTTCTTTGGAGGAAATAACAGACGAATATACAGCCCCTTCTTTGCTAACAATACCGTGAGAGAACATCAACAAGGAAGACTGGATGGATACCTCAGAAAAAGGAAGAAAAACATGAACGGACCATGTCTATCATTGGCACCTTGCAATCAATAATTGATTGCTGAAAATGCACTCCTAATAATGTTGATCCTTCTTTTCAAAACTAACTTGTGTTTTTCCCTTTCAGGTTTTCTCCTTCTAGGTCCTTTTCTCCTAGGTCTTCACTTGATGTGTATTAACACACCATACAATGTACAATACTCTATTACCTAGTCTACTCCAATCTCCTTAAATTCATTACTAAAAAATGTTCCTTTCGTAACCAATAAACAAACAAACAATTAAGAGTTTCTCCCTTGCATAAGCACCCTTAATCTTTGCTGCAGCCTCAAAAAACTTTCCCGAAACTCATTTACTAAAAAATTATCCTTCCACCTATAGATGTCCCTCAATACATGCCCAAATTCACCGAAAAAACCTCTTTCTTTACATTCCCGTTATAACCTTGCTGCGCCACCATACGCGCATGCACTGTTATACAGACCGGCCGGTCAAAAAACTTAGAAGTCGCCGCTGCGAGTTCTTGTATCTCCTCCCTTATGGGCATGTCCCCTCTACGTCACAGCACGCAATGCTGTTATGCGATCGCACGTTCCCTAGCAACGTTAGGCACACAAATCGCAGACCCACGTCAACACGTTACCTCCTGGCGCTGACAGCCCGGCACGCATACGCGGCTAATTAGTAAATGAAAGGAGGACTACAAAAACCCCGCCCTCAGACAGGGACCTCGCTCTCAGCCCCATGACGAAGCCGTTCTGAGAAGCGGCGACACGCGTAGGGTGTCTGGGTCCTGTAGTCCGCAGCCAGCACAGGTATTATCACCCAGAGGAGTTTTCCTCATACCTTTCACCTCAAAATCTCGCCACTTATTTGGTGTTTTTCCTCCACAGACTCAGAGAGACTTGGAATCTCATCAATTCCATCTCTGCTTACATGCATTCATCTCTGTTCACATGCGCTTAGCTTCAGCATCTAAAATCTGCTGATCTATACAGATCCAACCGCCCTTGTATTAAGGCATGCACTTTATCTCTTGTATTAAGGCATGCACTTTATCTCTTGTATATTGGGGCATTAATTCCTCATTATTCAGCGCTCTCTATTTATGACAGTGTTATTATAGCGAATACAGGAGGGCATGTTGGTAAACTTGAATGCATTGTGTATATGGTCTAATATTTGAGGTTTCATTTGTATTTGCTGGACTGCGGTTTTTGTCACAATATGAGTGTTTGTATACACTTTTTTAATTGGTTTTAACTTTGTATGTTCCTTCTAAATTTCAATAAAGCTTAAATTTATTACATATTTTTCTTGAGCATGGCTGATCCCAGACTTACACACGCTCTTTTCTTTAATTAGTCAAACATAAGGAGATCGCTTGCGAGGTCGCTGTTGTGTCAAAAAACCTGTGACGCAACAGCGATCTCGCTACCGATCTCGCTATGTGTGACGGGGGCTTTACTATTGAAAGAGAAGTTCACTTAAGCTCTAAATCAAAGTCTGTAGGAATTTTCTAGTCTTGGACCAACCACTAATCAAAGAACAATAAAACTATCTGTGCCTCTTATCTCTGAACTCTGATTCTACTTCCCCAGCTGCCCCTCCCCCTCCAAAGACTGACCAATATATTCTGCTTCACGTTACCTGTCTAATGTACTGCATTATCCAACCCTATAATAATGACCTTTGGGTTTTCATTGGCTGTAAGCTATAATCATCAACATTAACATAAATAAACACTTGAATAGATCACTCTGTTTGCAATGACTTTATATATTATATGGTTTTCTGTTTTGGTATTGAATTACTGACATAAATTATCTTTTTGATGATATTCTAATTTATTGAGATGACCTTGTAATTAAAGTACACAATTCACCTTCACTACTGTTGAGATAACGATCAGCAGAATAGATTTTATATTAGAACTTATTATTTAATCTAAACTGAGTAAACAGAAATTCATACAAACTTGTGTAGTAAAAACAAAGTTCAAATGTTTTGAAAGGATTTTCAATAGCAAAACGGTTTTGAAAAAATCTTGTTTTTTTCTGCAACAAATATGTCAACATACCCTTGTTTTTGGCGTATTTGGTATTTATAGTCAATTTGGGCTCTAAGCGTACCGTTACACGCGCAACATTGCATGCAATTTCACTTGCAATTTGCTGCTTGCAGTGAAATCATGGACACATTGTTCTATCTTGTTGCTGTGTACAAATGGAACAATGTGTCCATGATTTCACTGCAACCAGTGAATTGCAAGCAATATATCTCTGTGTGTAAAGGTACCTTAAATCTTGCAAAATGTCAATTTACCTATTGGCTTTAATCTAGTGGCAGAATATTGGAATTGTTAATAAAATATTTATACAAAATACAACTATTTAAGAAAGTTTTTGTTAAGTATTCTTTAAGTTTAAGGTTTCTTTATCAACTCACATACATCATGTTCATTATTACTGTGTTCTTAATGAGGACAGATTGCAGGCTACACAAGGACAGGATGCTGCACATATGTGAGGTATTAACTAAAACATTTTGTTCTGTAAATGGCTCCTAGTTTCCATTTGGAAGATCATCGCCAGCATGCAAGGAATTTTTAAACAAGCCCTCAAATAATTGGACTTGAGGTGTAGAAAAGAATTTGAATTAAGTAAAAAAAAAGCAAATGTTTGAAGTTTTTTTTTCTCAAGGCAATCCCTTTTCTTGTATCCTCCTAATGCATATGTGCCACAGCTGGTCGAAACTTGCACACAAGATTGCTAACGGGTCAAACTGTTACTGGAATTAAAACCCTCCTCACCTATGGTGGACCAACAGCTGCACAATTTTGAACGTCTAACTTTCAGTTATTGTTATTGGTCAGCTGTGGGGGGCAGAATTTTGGCCACAACCATTTAATTAATTTCATAGTTGATCAATAGAGAGAGATTAGCAAATTATACAATAAGAATTATCCAACTTGATAAGAAATGTTGGAAATATTTGCTTTGATGGTGATTAATGATGAGCGTGTGTAGTCATTACTATTTGCTACTCACATGGATAGTACAGTATTTGCGATACTCGTTACTCGGTGAGTAATGCTGGTGCTCGTGAGTGATATTCATATATTTATAAACACTAAACCCGTAACGAGTACTTTGTAATACTCTTGTACTCGTCTGATTAGCAAATCCAATGTTAGTCAATTAGTTATGAGCTCTGCCAACACACATCTCGCCATAAAATGAGTATTTCTGAGACAAGGTGGGACGGTGGGCTTTTTTGCATCTGCAATGCATAAAACACCTTGCTGTGCCCCCAGAGAGACCCTAACATTCAATCTGCTCTCACTAGTGTGCCAGCTCCCTTTGTCGTCTGAAGGGAGCTGGCAATTTGTGTAAGATAGTTCACATTCGACACATCACTCACGAGCACCAGCGATACTCACCAAGTAATTAGCATCGTTAATACTGTACTATCCATGCGAGTAGTAAATAGTAACGATTACACTTGATCATCACTATGAGTGATGTGTTGATCGTGAAAATCTGACACAAATTACCAGCTCCATTCAGCCCACAAAGTCAGTCGGCACCCCAGTGAGAGCAGATTGAATGTTAGGCTCTTTCTGGAGGCACAGCAAGGTGTTTCCTGCAGGAGAATCACAAAAAATCCCACCCTCCTGCACTGTCCCGGAAATGTTCGTTTTATGGTTGGATGTGTGTGGGTAGAGTCTATCACTAATTGACTACCATTGGACTCGCTATTCAGATAAGTAGAGGGGTATTCCAAAGTACTCGTTAGGAGTATAGTGTTTATGAATATTTCGCTACTCGCTCTTCATTGATGGTGATGAAATTAGGAAATGTCTGCTTAGTTTATTCATTTTTGTTTTGGGGTAATTGTGTTTAGAAAGGTCAAAAGTGTAACAATGAATCTTTAACCCCTTCCCGACCCTTGACGTAATACAACGTCAAGGGTCGGGTCTCGGTGTTTGATGTGAGCTCCTTTGCGGCACTCGCATCAAACACCCAACATCTCAGTTGATCTCATCAGCCGAGATGTTGGGCTGCCAGCACCGATTGGATCCAGGATCTGATCATTGCTGTTAACCCCTTGGATCCCGCTTTCATTCACTGACAGCGGGATCCAAAACCGCCACGGCAATGAGATCTCCGGTGCTCACGTGATAGGCCGGGGTGCTGCCGAGATGCTGGAAGCAACCAAAGCCAACCACTGACAGTGCGCATTTCTGACAGGTCCCGATGTGCTGCAGCTCATCGGGACCTGTCAAAAGAGATCAGACTGTGCAGCAGTGTGCCTCCCTATGGGGGAAAAATGAAAAATTGCCCGATGGTGAAGGGGTTAAATGTGTTGATCCACACACAATGTACATTTTAATTTATAGTTCTTATATTAATAATACGTTCCACAATTGGAAGTGTTAAAAACAAAATATTCCTGTACTGAGATATTTTATAAAATGTACCCCTGTGTAATGTATTTGTCCGACCATGCAGGAACAAGTTGGATATACCACAGCTCCTGAGCAGGGAAGGAAGTAAAAGAAAATCCAGACATTACAGCCTTGGATCACAGCTGATTCTTTCTGTAATGAAAAATATTTACTTACCTGTTTAAAAACATGTGTTACATCACAGAGAGAATCAGCTGTGATCCCAGGCTGTAATGTCTGTATACTCTCTTTTATTTCCTCACATGCCCAGGACCTGTTCCTGCATGGTCGGGCACATGCATTACACAGGGGCTCATTTATAAGAATATCTCGGAACAGGGAATCTTTTTTATAACACATCCAATTATGAAAATTATTTTTATTCTAAGATCTAATCATTAAAATGTACAAATAGTTTGTGGTACAACCCCTTTAAATGGCTAGAACAGTCGTTGTGTAAGAAAAGAATGTGTAACTCTCTCATTATGCCTCCATAGAACAATCTGGGGACCATTCGGTGAGTGAAGGTGTATTACAGCTTTATATCAAAGTGTCTGATGTCCTACATTGGGTGCTCAATTATTAATGTTATTAATGAACAACTACAGTGTTGTCGGCCAATCCAGAAGGTTAAAAATCCTGAATTTTTAAGAAAGTAAAATTGTGGTTTTCTCTTTGTTAGACCACCGACGTGAGCAGAATTATTATGCAACTAAATGAGAAACATAAATGTTTCCATCTCAATTGTTTATTTTTACCTGTTAGAGAGTAATAACCAAACAACTGAAAATGTACAAAAATAGATTTCTGACATTTCAATGAAAATATCAGTAACCAATATAGCTGCCCTTTTTTCAATAACAGTCATAATCCTTCCATTCATGGAGACTGTCAGTTTCTTAATCTGTTGACAATCAACTTTTTAGGCAGCAGCAACCACAGTCTCCGAGATTGCTCAGAGAGGTGACTGTTTTCTTTCACTGTAAATTTTCCATATTAAAAGGTCCACAAGTTCTCAAAAGGTTTCAGGTCAAGAGAGGAAGGGGCCATGTAATTATTCTTTAATAATTAAGACCTTTACCACCAGCCAAACTGTGGAGACTCTGATGCATGTGATTGAGCATTATTCTGCATAAAAATCATGGTTTCTTGAAAGATACAGAATTTTCCTGTACCACTGCTAGAAGAAAGTGTCTTCTAAATATTGCAATGTAGACTTACAGTTGAAACCAGAAGTTTCCATCTAATATATAAAGCTGAATGTGTGTGTGTATGTATGTATGTATGTGTGTATGTATGTATGTCCGGGATTGGCATCTACACCGTCGCAACTACAGCCACAAAATTTTGCACAGTCACACGTCTGGACCCCGAGAGCGTCATAGGCTATGTTGTGAGGCGAAATTTTAACCCCGCGCATTCCAATTCACCAAACAGTTTTGCCCCTATCTACATAATGGGGAAAAAGTGACAGTTACCAGTTGACAGTTGTGAATGAGAGGGGCTTAATGATAGTGCCAAAGACTAACAACACATACCAGCATATAGTCACTAAGGTGGGGCCCCAACATGAGATATTCACCACGCATGGGGACATGTATACACACCACACGCCCACAAAGAGTAACAGCAAGTGTATAGTCGGTAAGGTGCAGCCCCAATATTGGATACTCACCACACACCCGAACAAACACACACACACCACAAAGAGACACACACAACACAGAGACACACACACACCCTATAGCGACACATGCACTCACCCCACAGGGACACACACACACACAACACAGACCCCCCCCCACAGGGACACACACACATACACACCCTATAGAGACACATGCACTCACCCCACAGGGACACACACACCACAAAGAGACACACACAACACAGATACACACACACACACACACACACCACACAGACCCCCCCACAGGGACACACACACATACACACCCTATAGGGACACATGCACTCACCCCACAGGGACACATACATACACACACCCCAGTGACACACACACCACACAGACAGACACAGATGTGCACAAATCACCTCACACAAATGGCCTCATACGTGTGCTATCTTTAATTTCCAAATATAAACATCTGATTAAAAACAGCCAATGTGCAACTCATGTGACATATAGGGAATTAAGGCAGATGTCAGTCACATGAGCTGTCTATTATGTGTATGTGTGAGGTAACATATACTGCCCGGCCGGGGGGAGGGTTTACTGTTGGCTGGAGATTTATTAGGCTGCCTATAGCAACCAATCACAGCTCAGCTTCTATTTTCTTACAGGTCATTAATATGACATATTCAAATTCTATTTTGTTATAGCTAACATCAGTTATTTATTTACCCGGGCGTAGCCGGGTAGTACAGCTAGTACACTATATAAAAAGACCCATATACATGCTTTTCTCACTATCTGACATGAAATCAGAATAAACCTTTCTAATTTTAGATTAATTAGAATTACCATAATTAATAATATTAGACATATACCAGAATAATGTTAGAATGAGAAAGAGAGAATGTTTTAAGGCATTTTTATTACTCTCTGCAAAGACACAAGCGTATATATACATTTCATTAGTATTTGGTACCATTGCCCTTAAACTGTATGACGTGTGTCAACTCTTTTGGATATCCTTTAACAAGCTTCTCACAATAGTTGTTGGAAATTCCTCCTGACAGAATTGGTGTAAGTGAGCCATGTTTGTAGGCCGCCTTGCTGGCACCAGCGTTTTCAGCTTTGTCCATAAATTTTCAGTAGGATGAAGATCAGGGCTTTGTGATGGCCAGTCCAAAAAATTGACTTTGTTATTCTAAGCACCATTTGTAACCAGTTTGGCAGTATGCTTTAGATCATTGTCCATTTGAAAGATCCAATTCTGCTCAAGCCTTAACTTCCTGGCTGATGTCTTGAGATGTTGCTTCAGTATTGCCACAGTCTTCTTTGCTCATAATGCCATCTATTTTGTGAAGTGCACCACAAGTCCAGCCTGCAGCAAAACGACTCCACAACATGATGTTCCCACCCTGTGTTTCACAGTTGGGATAGTGTTCTTAGATTTCCAAGCTTCATCTGTTTCCTCTAAACCTAATGATGATCATTATGGCCACAGGGCATGTCTCCAAAAATGTAAGTCTTTGTTTCTGTGTGCATTTGCAAAAATTAATCTGGTTTTTTTTTTATGTTTCTTTTGGAGAAATGGCTTTTCACAGTGGCCTTTCAGCCTATGTTAATACAATACTCACTTGACAAAATCTTAGGCTGGTTTCACACTGCAGTTTTTTCCCTGATCAGGTTCAATCAGGTTTGTGTGTCAAAACCAGGAGCATCTCCAAAACTCAGAACAGGTATCAATCTTTCAATTATAGTTTTTCTCTGCATGTTCCTCTCCTGGTTCCTCTCCTGGTTTTGGCACACACACAAACCTGATCGAACCTGATCAGGGAAAAAACTGCAGTATGTAAAACCAGCCTTACCAGCTTCTGCCATCATCTTCACAAGGTTTTTTGCTTTTGTCCTTGGGTTGATATGCACATGTCGGATCAAATCACGTTTATCTCTGGGACATCGATACTGTCTCCTTCCGGAGCGGTATGATGACTGGACATTCCCATCTTGTATGTACTTGTGTATAATTGCTTGTACAGATGAACGAGGCTTCTTCAGGTATCTGTAAATTGCACCCAAGGATAAACCAGACTTGAGCAAGTCCACCATTCTATTCCTGCTATCTTGGCTAATTTCTTTAGACTTTCCCATGATGCTACACAAAGGAGCAGTGTGTTTCAGGTGTGCATTAAATTTTATCCATGTGTGCCTCTAATTAGCTCAGATGTTGCCAGTAAACCTATCAGAATCTTCCAAACACATGACATCAGCAAGTGGGCTTTCCCAAATTGTCTAAAGGCATAGTAATCTTAAAGTATGTAAACTTGTGGCTTTGCAGAAAGACATAAAAATGCCTTACAAAACATTCTTTCTCTCTCTCTCTGGCATTTGGCAAATATGAATAATTATGGTAATTCTAATTGACTTAAAACGGGAAAGGTTTAATTTGATTTCATAGAAGGCAAACAAACTGTAAGTGGTCTAATTGGAGGCGCTCAGGCACAAAGGCAGCAGGCACTGGGATGGTTTTTCAACAGACCTTTATTCAGGCTCCCCTCCTACTCCACAACATGTTTCGATAGATTCTCTATCTTCCTCAGGTGGTGAGGGGGGGGCGGGTTCCACAACCCTTTTATTTTTTACAAAAAATATATAATTATATAATATGGCATGATAAATGAAGATAAGTACATGGGCATTGATATATCTATAAGCACTAGGAAAGGCTCTAGTATTAGGATAAGGTTTAAAGAGCCTTCCACTCATTAACCAATTGAACAACTTTGGTAGCCATAAAAGGGTTGTGGAACCCGCCCCCTCTCACCACCTGAGGAAGATAGAGAATCTATCGAAACATGTTGTGGAGTAGGAGGGGAGCCTGAATAAAGGTCTGTTGAAAAACCATCCCAGTGCCTGCTGCCTTTGTGCCTGAGCGCCTCCAATTAGACCGCTTACAGTTTGTTTACCTTCTAATATAAATCCCTCTCTGAGGGTAAAGCGGCGGGGAGCAGCTAGGCGCAGAGTGCAGCTTAACGTGAGGGCCTGGCATCGCCTGGCAACAGGAGCTTTAATTTAAGGACCTGCTGTGACGTGATCGGATGCTCGGAGCCCCCGGAGCACGCGGTGTGCGGATGAGCTAGAGCCTGTGAAGGGCGCCTTATCAAGTGTATTACCGGGTTGTGCGGAGACAGTACAACCCGATAAGGTGAGTGGCCACCTATTAGTACGCCACGCTAAATAAAGCCCCCTGGTAACCGCACTATTGCGCCCCTTTCTCTCTCTTTTCTCTTGCATAATTTGATTTCATGTCAGATAGTGAGAAAACCATTCATATGTGTCTTTTTATATAGCGTACTAGATGGTGGCCCGATTCTAATGCATCGGGTATTCTAGAATATGTATGTAGTTTGTTTATGAAGATTTAAAAATAATGCAATGAATACACAGGATTTTCCCCAATCAGCGGCGCGGCTTCATTCAATATATCTGCACGTGTGACACCTCAACAGCGATCAGTAGGGTACCGTAACACTTGGCGATGCTCCAGCGAGCCCAACAAACGATATGACCTGGTAGGGATCGCTGGAGAGTCACTACGTGGTCGCTGGTGAGATGTCAAACAGTCAGGTCTCACCAGCGATGCAGCAATGATATGGCGGTCTTTGGGACCCTGCCGCTCTAGGGCGCAGTATTGAGGTCATTGGTCATTGTCCTCGTGAAACACACCAATGCATGCTGCCCAGCGGGGTCCCAATGATCAAAAAATGGTCCAGGCTATTCTGACAGGATCAGCGATCTCACAGCGGGGACCTGGTCGCTAATGCATGTCACACTAAGCAAGATCGCTGGCGCTGGTCAGGGTACTTCCACTGCGAGCAGCCAGGAGATGACCGGCTAGCGGCGGTCATCTCCCGGCTGCGTCGCCGCTGACCTCCATGTGGCAGGAGGTGACCCGCAGCTACTGTCGGAAGATCAGCAGCGCTAGCCGCTGATCTCACGATAGTAGTAGTGGCGTGTGTAGTACAAATCCCATGCCAACTCGCGGCCAGACTGTCGCTGATTGGTCGCGGCCAGCCGAGTGCGACCAATCAGCGACGCGGGATTTCTGTTACAGACAGACAGACAAAATTAGATGATTATATAGTAGATTTAAACTTCTGGTTTCAACTATATAATGATTTCAATCTGTTTTCTTTAGTGAGGGAAATAACCCAGTTTTTTGTATTTTGCTAAATGTCCTATTAATATGTATCTTGTGCAGAAGATCAACTATACACTGTGTGCAAAATTATTAGGCAAATGAGTATTTTGATCACATGATACTTTTTATACATGTTATCCTACTCTAAGCTGTATAGGCTTGAGAGCCAACTACCAATTAAGTAAATCAGGTGATGAGGATCTCTGTAATGAGGAGGGGTGTGGTCTAATGACATCATCACCCTATATAAGGTGTGCTTAATTATTAGGCAACTTCCTTTCCTTTGCAAAATGGGTCAGAAGAGAGATTTGACGGGCTCTGCAAAGTCCAAAATTGTGAGATGTCTTGCAGTCTTGAAATTGTCAAACTTTTGAAGCGTGATCACCAAACAATCAAGCGTTTCCTGGCAAATAGCCAACAGGGTCGCAAGAAGCGTGTTGGGCAAATAAAGGCACAAAATATCTGCCCATGAATTGAGGAAAATCAAGCGTGAAGCTGCCGAGATGCCATTTGCCACCAGTTTTGCAATATTTCAGAGCTGCAACGTTACTGAAGTATCAAAAAGCACAAGATGTGCTATACTCAGGGATATGGCCAAGGTAAGAAAGGCTGAAAAACGACCACCTTTGAACAAGAAACATAGATAAAACGTCAAGACTGGGCCAAGAAATATCTTAAGACTGATTTTTCAAAGGTTTTATGGACTGATGAAATGAAAGTGACTCTTGATGGGCCAGATGGATGGGCCAGAGGCTGGATCAGAAAAGGGCAGAGAGCTCCACTCCGACTCAGACGCCAGCAAGGTGGAGGTTGGGTACTGGGATGGGCTGGTATCATCAAAGATGAACTTGTGGGACCTTTTCGGGTTGAGGATGGAGTGAAGCTCAACTCCCAGACCTACTGCCAGTTTCTGGAAGACAACTTCTTCAAGCAGTGGTATAGGAAGAAGTTGGAATCGTTCAAGAAAAACATGATTTTCATGCAGGACAATGCTCCATCACATGCATCCAACTACTCCACAGCGTGGCTGGCCAGTAAAGGTCTAAAAGAAGAAAAAATAATGACATGGCCCCCTTGTTCACCTGACCTGAACCCGATAGAGAACCTGTGGTGCCTCCTAAAATGTGAGATCTACAGGGTGGGAAGACATTACACCTCTTGGAACAGTGTCTGGGAGGCTGTGGTGGCTGTAGCACACAATGTTGATTGTAAACAGATCAAGCAACTGACAGAATCTATGGATGGAAGGCTGTTGAGTGTCATCATAAAGAAAGGAGGCTATATTGGTCACTCATTTTTTGGGTTTTGTTTTTGCATGTCAGAAATGTTTATTTCTAAATTTTGTGCAGTTATTAGTTTACCTGGTGAAAATAAACAAATGAGATGGGAATATATTTGGTGTTTATTAAGTTGCCTAATAATTCCGCACAGTAATAGTTACCTGCACAAACAGATATCCTCCTAAAATAGCCAAATCTAAATTAAAACCCACTCCAACTTCCAAAAATATTAAGCTTTGATATTTATGAGTCTTTTGGGTTGATTGAGAACATAGTTGTTGATCAATAATAAAAATAATCCTCTACAATACAACTTGCCTAATAATTCTGCCCACAGTGTATGATATTACTCCAACCCTAGTGATATTGCGGTCTGACTAGTTCTCAGCAGTGCTTGTGTGGCATGAGGGGTATTTTGCACTTGTTATCATGCCTTTTAAATTCTATGCATGTGCCAAGTCATGTTGCTCATGTTTCCTCTATATGACCTTGTGCAGATAACCTTACCAGACCTTAAACTGTCTGATTAAAATTTTAACACGACAGATTAATTTCAACCATGATCACAGAGATTACGGTCACTACAGGTCATGTACAATATCAATTATCACTACATCCAATAAAATTTGAGATCACATGACTAATCATGGCACATTACTGCTCTCAGCATTTACTAATCAGTTCAACATCTGGTTTTGTAGGATGTCAGTATCACTGTGAAATAAAGATGATGTTCCAATGAATCCCATGTTCCCTCTTCATTACCGTGGCCAATATTTGTGTACTCTGCCTGACATCTTTATTCTCCATAGCAAAGTAATGCTATACTATGAATAATACATTTATTACTTCACTTAATCTTTCCAATAACTTGTTTTAATTTACAATCATTCGGCGGTTAGACAAATATGCAAGAAAATTAGGATTCGTAGGCCGTAGTGAGCAATAGGTTTTAATTATGTAGCGACCGCATTTGTCTTATCACATAGAAGAAGGAAAGGCTTTCAGGCTGTTTAATTTATGAACTTCAGAACATTGCTTAGCGTTGCCGTTCTGCATGCGTACCAAATTTATGATGTTAGTAAATTGCGTGCTTTATGCATATCCACTTCAGTGTCAGCAGCTGCCAAGTTCTTATCGAAAGGTGACAGTTCTACTCCATTTGTTTGAATGGCACTTGTCCTGTATGTGACCCTTTTCGCACGAAGCATTATAATGGGATGCAGCTCCTGCACATCTCAGATAAATGCTATCAGTGAATGTGGAGACACAAGGAAGTATCACTTGGGAGGGCGCTGAAAGCTCTCATTCAATTAAAGCATTGACAGTTTGTCAGCTGGTCATCCAGTAACATAGAGAATTGGGGAATTTAGAAGATGACAGAACACACCAAATGAGCCACTGTCTGCTGGAAAGGTCATTTCTTAATTCCTTTCTAATGACAGTCATCAGATGTGGAAAATTTGATTTAAAAGACAACTTCACTAAAAGAAGAACACCATTTCCATGACCCAGTACAAAGGATCAAAAGATATTGAAAGATATTGAGAATCCTCAAAAAGTCAATCAAGCATAACTGATTCATCCATCATCATCATTTTCATATTCACTATCGATCCTCCATTATATCTTGTATCATACCCAGGAACTGTATGAACAATTCTACAGGTGTCAGTGCTAACATCTATCAGAATTTCTTACTGAGTGGGGAAAAATATTGGAATCTCAGAGTCCTCAGTGGTTGATACCTTTTAATGGCTAACTGAAAAGATGGTAAGCATAGCAAGATTTCCAGACACTATGGCCTCTTCATCAGGCTAATAAGGACACAAATTCTGAAGACACATACATATATACAAAGCAGGGTTAGGTGATGTAGAAAATATGACAGGTGACATAAAGCAGAGTCAGGCTAGGGAGGGGGAAAGAGAGGAGCTGGGGAGGTAAAATCAAAATTCTAAGATAAGAGGAATAGATTGTATTGTTCTATGAATAGTGGCCTGTGGAGACTTGAAGATTCCCCAGTGAGAGTAGAAAGCTATAAATCGAAGTGAGACTGAGTGGGGGATATTCATGAAGGGGGTATGCAGAAATTTGCAAACTTTTGTTCTTTTTTCAAAGCTCTTAGGGTGGCTTCAGACTTACGTTCGCCTCCGCAGCGTCTTGCGGACGGCGAACACAAGCTGAGCACAAGCACCACCCATCCCTATGTTTATCATGGGGATGCACGGTGATGTGCCCAGCTGTGGATGGGCGTGCGTACTGATAGACATCAATGTGTGATTTGTAAGCATGCGTCCCCATGATAAACATAGGGATGGGCTGTGCTTGCGCTCAGCTTGTGTTCGCCGTCCGCAAGACGCTGCAGAGGCGAACGCAAGTCTGAAGCCACCCTTACCTCTTTTCTTAAAAAAAAAAGTAATTTTGTGGGCACTGTAATGTATACCATAATATGCCATAAATTCTACCAGAAATCTATATTTGAGGATAGCAGGATGCCCAAATTTAGTTTATTTAATTAAGATATAAAGGAGTCATTTAGGCTAGGGACCAAAGTCTGCAGTCATTCTGTGTGTCTATAGACTGCCGAATCATTACAGCATTTGTGAAAATGCTATCATGATTCACAAATTTACCCAATGCAATCAGGCATTCATGAGACTGCTAAAATACTTGCAGTCATGTGCAAATCATGCTCTTCTTTTGGTAGACGTAAATTGAGAGAAGCTGGATTAATCTTGATGGCTCATAGCTGCAAGTATGCAAACACATGTAGCCACATGACCGCTCTCTCACATCTGCTATACTTGGCAAACATAAACGCTGTCACAATTCAACAATCTGCATTCACTTAGAGTGGCTGCAGACCTCTGTCTCAAACCTAGACAACCCCTTTAGGACCAGTGTATTAAACACTGATTTTAATTAAAGGGAATCTGTCAGGTGGTTTATGGCCCCCCAGCTATCACTGTCTGTGTCTGTAGCTTCATAGTACTATTCTAATCATCCCTGTCTGAGCTCATAGTGTAATGTGAAAGGTCAAATACATGTGACCATAGTGGGCAGAGCTAAGGGAGCAAACTCATATTGGTTGTGACATCACATCAGGTCTCCCAGCATGTTCTGACATTCGGCTGTAATGTTAACTATTAGCCTGCCAGACAGTCTACCTTCTCCGAGAGGTAGACTGTGCCTCATTTACATAAGAAAATGTAAGTGTATAAAT
Source organism: Allobates femoralis (assembly GCA_033576535.1). NCBI lineage: Eukaryota > Metazoa > Chordata > Amphibia > Anura > Aromobatidae > Allobates > Allobates femoralis. Next base: position 476,697,534 of record JARQOC010000005.1, on the reverse strand, counting down.
GCTTTTTTTTCACCTTTCACATTACACTATGAGCTCAAACAGGGATGATTAGAACAGTACTATGAAGCTACAGCTACAGACAGTGATAGCTGGGGAGGCATAATCCACCTGACAGGTACCCTTTAAATATCCCCCTGATATCTGTACAGAGATAGCTCTATTGATTTGCATTCTAATTTTTTTTTTACTAGTAAAATCAGTAAAAATTTTAACATATAAACAAAATGATATGCAGCACACCATATCACATTAATTCAACCTCTCCCCCATTTTGATAAGAGAGCACCCCGTGATGTCTACATAGACCTCTGGCCACCTCATTTTAGTCCACATTATTCAACTGTTGATAGTTCCTTGTACAGTGGTAGAGGTTGCTTGGCCTGAGGGAGTCTATGTTTTTTCTTGCCGGGACAGTCCATCCGCATTCTGGTGTTGCCTTCCCTGTTAGTATTGGATCAAGAAACTGTAGGGTTGTAAGGGCACATTGCACAGCAGCAATTGTCCATTTCCCCATGATACACAATTCAGCTATGTAAGGGGTTTATGGTCACAATATAAAGTCTCAGCCATAAAGGTAGGGCTGAAATTTTGTTATTTCAATGGTGGCATAAAAACTTACCATCAGCAGCCAAAAGCAAAAACCATCACAGCCATTAGCAGGATGCGGTCAGACCCCATTAAAAAGAGCAAACCCAGGTGCACGGAGCAGATAAAATCACCATCAACCTACAAAGACATGTGGGAGGTGACTTGCTATGCACATATTAAGTTTGAATAGGAAGCCATTCCCATTGGTACATGTGATGCGGAGTGTCTGATAGCTACCCACCGGTCCTGCCACCAGACTAAATGGGCCGCCCAGTACGATGTTTCCGCACCACTGGATGAATGGTGCCCCATGAACGGATCCCCATGCTTAGGAGTCCTAACAAAATTTATACAAAAACTACTCAAAAAAGGCAGCATCAGAAAAACGTACCATCAGCAGCCAACAACAAAAACCAACACAGCACTTAGCAGGATGCAGTCAGACCCCATTAAATAGAGAAAACCCAGGTGCATGGCGCAGATAAAATCACCATCTAAACTACTGTTCAAATGTTTGGGGTCGTTAAGAAATTTCCTTATTTTTGAAAGAAAAGCACATTTTGTTTCAATGAAGACATTACATGAATCAGAAATACACTCTATACATTGTTAGTGTGGTAAATGACTATTCTAGCTGCAAACTTCTGGTTTTTAATGCAATATCTACATAGGTGTATAGAGGCCCATTTCCAACAACCACCACTCCAGTGTTTTAATGGTACCTTGTGTTTGCCAACTGTGTAGGAAGGCTAATGGATGTTTCCAAAACCCTAGAAAACCCTTGTACAAGTATGTTAGCACAGCTGAAAACAGTTTGGCTGATTATGATTAGAGAAGCTATAAAATTGACCTTCCTTTGAGCTAGTTGAGAATCTGGAGCATTACATTTGTTTGTTCTATGTAATTTTCTTTTCTTTTCAAAATTCTTTTTATTAATGAATTTTCATCACTAGGTAATACAGAAAGAATAACAAGGTAAGGCAGTCAAGAACTCAATATACAGCCAAGAAAATACATTAATTCGAGTCCTGTACATCTACGTCGTTCGGCGTAGTTAGTAGTATAAACTTCAGGACTAGGGTCCTTGACCAGTATTAACAGTAAGAGAGTGTAATTAGGCAAAGTAATATAGTAGGGAGGTGGGGTAGGAGAAAAGGGGTGGAGGGCAAAAACACGAAGGAGAGGGGGAGAAGAAGGGAGAAAGAGGTTGGGGTGGAGGGGGTGGGGATGGGGGGGGTAGGCATCATCCATCCACAACCGATCAGGATCTATCTCGCATCTTTTTAGTGTCTTCTAACATTTTCAGGGTGGCGGTAGTCCAACCAAGGTTGCCAGGTTAATAAGTGGGCAGTTTTATTATTGTTCACCAAAGCCGCAATTTCAGCAACTTGATAGAGAGAGTGGGTTTTTTCCACCAGCTGGGGTAGTGTAGGTGTGTTCAGGGTTTTCCAGTATAGCAGTATCAATAGTTTCGCCGCTGTAAGTATATATTGAGCTAGCAGTGACCCCGCTTTGATGTTGGGCCAGGTTGGAAAGTGTAACAGTGCCATTTCCGGTGTCAGGTGAAGAGGCCTTCCCATTACAGTTTGAATAAGTCTCTCGACCATCACCCAGAATAGCTGCAAGTTCGGGCACTCCCACCATATATGGAAATAGTCGGCTGTCTCTATTCCACATCTCGAACAGCTGCTCGCATGATCCGTGTTCCAAAGCCGAACTCGATCCGGGGTAATGTGCCACCTCGTGACTATTTTGAAAGAGGCCTCCTGAGCTCTCACACACTGAGAAGGACCATGTGAATATCTATAGATATGTCGTGTCTGCGATGGTGAGAACCTGTACCCCAGGTCGCGTTCCCAATGGGCTATGTAGGCTCTGGTCGTGCTGGTTTCAGCGGTTACCAACGATTGGTATATCTTTGAGAAGATCTGTCTCGGTTTCATGACCGAAGCACAAAGCTTCTCAAATGCCGTCAGGTCTCTCGTGAGGTCCGAATTCTTTAGAAGCGGCAGGAGAATGTGGCACACGACATTGTAATGGACAAAGTTTAGGTGTGAAAGGCCGGGCCGAGCTCAAAGGTCCGACAATGTGAGAATGGTACCCTCATGGTGTAGCTGGTCTACAGAGCAATCAGAGAGTTTGTCTTCTAAGCGTTGCTCCATTGGGACCCCATTTCCTAAGTGGGCAAGTAGATCTCTGAGAGTGGTCAAGGGGGTGAGGGGGGCATAAGATTCCCCCCCACCTCTCGCCAAATCCTCATAGTAGCCCTGGTGTGTGGTTGGAGCTGGGAAATAAGTTTTTTCTCTGAAGAGTGGAGTAGCATAATTGAGCGGAGACTATATGGCGCCAGCGATTCCTCTATCCTCAACCACTGCTTGTCTCTAGATTGGCGAATAAAGTCCACTGTCCGGGATAGCTGCGCTGCTTTATAATACGTTTTGATATCTGGGGCCCCCATACCTCCTAGAAGTTTAGGGAGGGACAGTGTACGTTGGGAGATGCGAGGCTTCCTACCCTTCCACATATAAGTGACAAACAGAGAGTTGATTTTAGAGAGAAAGGAAGATGAGACTTTTATGGGTAGCATTTGGAACATATAGTTGAACCTGGGCAGGATCAGACTCTTCAAGATATTCTTTCTCCCCATCCATGAAAGATAACTATCTTTCCACGTTCGCATAATTGCTGTCGTGGATGTCAGAAGGGGCAACAAATTGAGTTTAAACAAGTCTTCCTGATTTCCGCCCAGCTTCACTCCCAAATATGTTATACATTGTTTAGGCCAGGTCAGAGGATATAATTGCTTAAGGCTGCGGAGTGTGTGAGGGTCGACTTGAATTCCCAATGCTTCAGATTTGGCAATATTAATTTTTATAGTTAGATAGGTTACCATATTTCTCCATGAGGTCCATGAGAGCAGGGAGGCCCCTCTTGGGATTCGTCAAGCATATCAGAAGGTCGTCTGCGAAGGCAGCGGTTTTATACTGATCTCCAGCAATAGTAACGCCTTCAATATCGCGTCTACCTTGGATCGCCGCCAAGAGGGGCTCCATCACCATCACAAACAGCAATGGAGACAGCGGGCAACCTTGTCTAGTTCCATTTCCTATGGGAAAAGTGTCTGTGACAGAGTCATTTATCTTAATACGGGCCGATGGCGATCTATACATTGCCATAATTGAGACAATCAGGGAAGATGGGAGGTTGAATCTCGCCAGTGTTCTCTCTAGGAAGGTCCAGTCCACTCTGTCAAACGCTTTCTCCGCATCAGTACCCAGGAGGACCAGTGGGACTTTGCAGGTCTTAGAGAATTGGATCAAGTGTAGAACTTTATATGCGTTGTCTCTCCCCTCTCTGCCCCTAGCAAACCCCGTCTGGTTTGTAGAGATCAAGTGTGGAAGGAAGTCCGCCAATCTATGAGCCATCATACCTGCCAAAAGCTTCAAGTCCACATTTAGTAAGGATATAGGCCGGTAATTGCTACATAGACTTGGATCCTTCCCCTCCTTATGTATCAAGGAGATCCTTGCCTCCAGCATCTGTTTAGGTAGGGGCTGTCCCGCTAGGGTGGCATTACAGATAGTCAAGAGGTGTGGCAGAAGCAGAGAGGAGAAGGTTTTATAATAAAAGGTCGAAAAACCATCAGGGCCCGGTGTTTTACCTTTAGGACAGCGTGACAGAGTGGACTGGAGCTCGCGGAGTGTGAATGGTCTAGTCAGTATATGTTGGTCTTCTTCTGATAAGGTGGGGAGTCGTAGGTCTTTCAAAAAAAGGTCTATGTCTCGGCGTCTCTGAAGTCTTTCAGCCTCTGTGTCCGTGGGGCGTATATTATATAGCCGCGTGTAGTAGTCTAGGAAAGCTTGTTCTACTTGTGACTGATTGTGTGTGTCTACGCCCCTGCTGTCCTTAACTGTATGTATGTACGTACGCGTCTGTTTTTTGCGGAGGTGGAAGAGTAAGAATTTTGAGGCTTTGTCCCCATGAGCGTAGTCCTAGTCCTCCACCTTTTATATATAGCTGCCGAGGCAGTAGTTAGTAAGTCTTTAAGGCACGTTCTCTTGGAGACGAGTTTGGTGAGTGTCTTGGCTTTGTGATTTTTTGTGTTGGAGCTCCAGGTCTGCAATCTCCTCGTATAGAGTCTGGGTCTCTGTATGTCGCCTCTTATTATAGTAAGACGCTATTGATATCATCTCCCCCCGGAGAACAGACTTGTGAGCTTCCCACAAACATTGCGGAGACACCTCCTCAGTGTCGCTTCCGTACGTCAGGGGAGTTTAACAAGGTGTCATTTATTTGCCAGGTCCTGTTGGTAGGTCGTTTCCTTAGTGTGGATATCACTGTCTTAACAGCAGCATGGTTGGAGTAAACACTAGGTACTATTCCCGACGACTCAAGGGCAGGGAGCGCTCCCCTGGACAGCATAATGTAATCCAGCCTGTGGTGTGTCTTATGTGGGTTTGAGTAATAAGTATAATCCCGTGATGATGGGTTCATGTATCTCCAGGAGTCTATCAACTGCATGGATTGTAATCATGCCCGTACCCTGGCTAGGTCCCTCCCAGAGATTGTACTTTTTTGTCTGGAGGTGTCCAGGAGAGGCTCCAGCGCCAAGTTGAGATCGCCCCCCAGGATGACTTGTCCCTCGCGGAATCTTTCTATTTTATTTAACGTGGTCATTAACCATTTTAGTAATTTCTTGTTTGGGGCATATAGGCTGCCCAGTGTCACTAGTGTGTCATTTAAAAGACCTTTAACCAATACAAATCTGCCTTTCGGGTCAACTATCGTCTCACGGGGTTGAAAGTGTACAGTTTTTCTGATCGCTATTGACACTCCTCTAACACCGGATTGCGTGGACGTAGAGTGGAACCATTTGTCAAACATGGATTTGTCAAAGTTAGGTATTTTGTTTTCTTTGAAATGGGTTTCCTGTAGAAAAAGAACATCAGCTCCATGTTTCTTAAGGATGTGTAGCTGTGGGTGCCTAGTGCCCGGGGAATTTAAGCCGTGACGATCATCTATCAGTGGAATCAGATTGCTCGGTGTTGGGGATGAACGCGCCTGACATGGAGAATAAGGGGACAGAGAGGTAAGAAACGGGAGGAGGGGAAGCAGAGTGAGACAGGGAGAGGAGTAGGAAAGGTAGAGGTGTAGGGAAGGGGAGACAAAACACCTAAGAGGGGTAAACAAGAGAAAACAACAAGTCATCAAAAAAGAAAACTTTTTCAAGATCAATCTACTCATTTGAAATAAGTAAATCTAACTTATATCGTCAGCTAGGGGAGCTTAATATGTTAAGCAACACTAAAATATATACCAGCATCAACTCAGTAAATCAACCGCGGCCTAACTATAACAAAGTCAAAAAGGCGAACCCAACGCCCTTATAGTCTCGTTAGCTTCAACCTTCTGCTCGAGAACGCTGTATCCCAGTGAAGGAGTGGGGTGCGGAGGAAAAGAAGAGGGGGGCAAGGGTATAGGGGGTAAATCAAGGGAGGGGTAGGCAGAAGGGGGAAGGGGGAGGGAGGGGTGGGGAGGGCGAGGGAGAGGAGGGAGATTGGGAAGTTAGGAGGTGGGGGGGGGGAAGGGGGAGCGGGGTATACAGCAAAAGGCATTGTTCAAGTTAGGCGGTTTAAGGTTCATACAGTTTTTGTCTCTGTACGCAGATCACAGATCACAGACACCTGGGTGTCCAGTAATCTACCTAAGGGAATCCTCTTCTCTCAGGAGGCCCGCAAATATTTCAAGTGATGCTTTACCTAGGGCTTCAAATGCTACCGATTCAGGGAGGCCTTTTATGCGGATGTTGTTGCGGCGTTCCCTATTTTCATGATCCTCTAGAGATACGTGGATCTGGTGTATTTGTTGCTCATGAACCATTAGATTGTCTAAGATAGAATTGGTCTGTTGGATCACCTGTCCCTGCGTGGTTTCAAGTGACTCAAGCCTATGGCCCTGGAGAGCAAGATCTTGTTTGATTTCAGCCAAGTCACGACCTATCGGCTCCAATGCTTTTGTAAGGATTCGTTTCAAGAAGGATCTAGTGACCATGGCGTCTTTAGATTTAGTACCGGCCTCAGACCCACTCTCCATTTCCGAATCTGAATCTTCCATGGAGGGGAGATCTGTATGTTGTTGCGATTTCAGACTGTTTAGGGTCGCCTTGTTTCCCCAAAAAATGGTCCACATCTGCCTGGGTGATCGATTTGGACGCTTTAAGCGTTGCCTTGGGGGTTTTCTGAGACGTTTTCACCATAGTGTCCTGTATAACAGTAGTGTTGCACCGCAAATGTAGATAGTTATCTTATGCTCCCCCTGCTGGCTAAATAGGGATTTAGCAAGTCATGCTGTGATTCTCTATGTGAGTAGATAGTCCTGAATGGAGAGGTCTGTGGAGATCCTACTGGAGTGTCGTGCTCCAGAAGCAGAGATGGCAGGGCCAGTATAAAGTATGGGGTGCCTCCCCGGGTGGTAGGGGGGTTGCAGCGGGGTAAATCTGCAGCTGTTTCAGTGTGTCTCACCCCTCCCCATCTGAGCTCAGCTCCTTTGTCACCCCACTGTGTTATATCAGGCCAGTACTGAGGGTACGAGTGCTTCAATTGTCACCCCTTGTGTATCACACTTGTGTGGCCCTGTCTCTGGGAATGCCGCTGTGTTTCTTGTTATCAGCTGTGGATCTTGAGGCTGCAAAAGTGGGGGTGATGGTCGCGACGTCGGTGGCAGCGGTGAAGCCGGAAGAACCTCGTCCGTCTCGGTAATGCTCCGCTCCCTGTGAGTGCAGAGGGGTCCGGCGATGGTTAGCTCCCCAGGACACCGGGGGCCAGTTCTGGAAGTGCCTCCTCCCCTCCTCTCCTCACCTGGGCCGCGGGTGAGCCGCGTGTCTTCTCCGGTGTGCCGCTCCCAGACCGTCACAGCTCCGGGGTGTCAGCAGTCTGCTCTCCAGGTGGTGGCCGAGCAGGGCGCCTTCCTCACTGTCCTGTGGCGTCTCTTCTGCCCACGGGCTCCACCGGGGACTGCCGCGTCAGCGCCCGGGCCGGACGTGCATTGTACACTCCTCTCTATTCTCCGCTCCTCTGTGTCTTACCGGCGCTTGGCGGCCCGGTGTTCCGACACCCAGGGAATCCGCCGGTGTGACCCCAAGGAGAGGGGGGGGGACCGCCACCCCCCGGCGACCGCACCGGTGAGAGCAGGGGCCTCAGCTATTCCTCCCTCGGTGTCCTACCCGCGGGTCTTTTCACTGTGTCTCCGGAGTGTCTCCGCCTTGGGGTGGTGGATCTGGCACAGCAGGCCGAGGCACCGTGGAGTATAGTCCCGATGGGTCTAGGTAGGGATCCAGGCCTCGTGTGTTAGGCCTAGGGGCTCAACGTGTCCTTCTCCACGGGGAGTCTAACGGAGGTCAGGGGTCTCCTCCTCTCGGTCAGCAGCGGCCCGTGGGTGCTAGATGAGGAAGGGTGACAAGTGCTGTAGTCCAGGGGTTATTTTCTGCTGGGGATGGCGCGGATTGTGGTTGGATTACTGGGAGTCTGTTTCTGCACATCCTCCCATGTCCGCGGCCATCTTGGATCAGCATTCTATGTAATTTTCAAAATGGCCAGAAAAAGAGAAATTTCATGTGAAACTCGACAGTCTATTCTTGTTCTTAAAAATGACAGCTTTTCCATGTGAGAAATTGCCAAGAAACTAAAGATTTCCTACAACGGTGTGTACTACTCCCTTCAGAGGAGGGCACAAACAGGCTCTAAACGGAGTAGAAAGAGAAGTGGGAGGCCCCGCTGCACAACTGAGCAACTAGACAAGTACATTAGAGTCTCTAGTTTGAGAAATCGACATCTCACAGCTCCTCAACTGGCAGCTTCATTAAATAGTACCTGCAAAACACCAGTGACAACGTCTACAGTGCAGAGGCGATTCCGGGATACTGGCCCTCAGGGCAGAGTGGCATAGAAAAACCCATGTCTGAGACTGTCTAGTAAAAGGAAAAGATTAATATGGGCAAAAAAAACACAGACATTGGACAGAGGAAGATAGGAAAAAAGTTTAATGGACAGATGAATCAAAGTTTGAGGTGTTTGGATCACATAGAAGAACATTTATGAGACGCAGAACAACTGAGAAGATGCTGGAAGAGTGCCTGACGCCATTTGCCAAGCATGGTGGAGGTAATGCGATGGTCTGGGGTTGCTTTAGTCCTGCTAAAGTGGGAGATTTGTACAAGGTAAAAGGAATTTTGAATAAGGAAGGCTATCACTCCATTTTGCAAAGCCATGCTATACCCTGTGGACAGCGCTTGTTTGGAGCCAATTTCATGCTACAATAGGACAATGACCCAACGCAAACCTCCAAATTATGCATGAACTATTTAGGGAAGAAGCAGGCAGCTGGTCTTCTATCTGTAATGGAGTCGCCAGTGCAGTCACCAGATCTCAACCCCATTAAGCTGCTGTGGGAGCAGCTTGACCGTAGGGTACGCAAAAAGTGCCCATCAAGCCAATCCAACTTGTGGGAGGGGCTTCAGGAAGCATGGGGTGAAATTTCTCAAGATTACCTCAGCAAATTAACATCTAGAATGCCATTGGTCTGCAAAGCTGTAATCGCTGCAAAGGGAGCATTCTTTGACAAAAGCAAAGTTTGAAGGAGAAAATTATTATTTCAACAAAAAATCATAATTTCTAACCTTGTTAATGTCTGGACTATATTTTCTATTCATTTTGCAACTCATCAGATAAATAAAAGTATGAGTTTTCATGGAAAACACAAAATTGTCTGGGTGACCTTAAACTTTTGAACGGTATGTGGGAGGTGACTTGCTATGCACCTATTAGGTTTTCGGGGTGCAGCTGGGCCCCATGGGGTGCCATTCATCCAGTGGTATGGAAACATCGTACTGAGTGGCCCATTTGGTCTGGTGGCAGGATTAGTGGGTAGCTATCGGACATTCCGCATCATATGTATCAATGTGAATGGCGTCCTATGCAAACCTAATATGTGTATAGCAAGTCACCTCCCACATGTCATTGTAGGTAGATGGTGATTTTATCTGCTCTGTAACCCTGGGTTTGCTCTATTTAATGGGGTCTGACTGCATCCTGCTAAATGCTGTGTTGGTTTTTGTTTTTGGCTGCTGATGGTAAGTTTTTCTGATGCTGCCTATTGTGAGTAGTTCAATGGCGGCATAGTCAACTTCCCGATCCAGTAGCCTCTGACTGGCAAAAGCAACAGGATGTTTTTCCCCAGTGGTGTTCACCTGGTTATAAAGTACCCCAATCCCGAATTTGGGTACATCTGTCTGCAAAAAGAACTTGCGCTTAAAGTCCAGGGTAGCTAAGACAGAGGCATTGATGAGGATGGTCTTTAATTCTGAAAAGGCATCCTTACAGTCAGTCAGGTTGGTTAGGGGCTTGGCCAAGGTGATGAAATTAGAAACAAATTTTTGATAATAACCAGCTTCTTACTCTGGGGACTATACTACTTGCTATTCCACCTTGGCATGATTAGGCTTAAGTGTCCCACCCCCTACTCTGTGCCTGAGATACCGCACCTCAGCTATCCCCAACTGACATTTATCAAGGTGATTATTCAGTCCTACAGTCAGGATAAGGTATAGCACTATGCTCAAGCATTTAAGATCTTCCCCCGAGGTTGTGTTGAAAATAGCAATGTTAGGGGCCTTTCACACTTGCGTTTTTTTCCTGATTTGGAAGATCAGGAAAACACCTGATTCTTACAAGATTAATTTTTTTTTTGCCCATTCTCTTTAATGATTTCAGGAAAAAGCATGAAGCAACAAGATTCTACCTGACAAAATTAAAGTGAATGTGCAAAATACTGTAATGGTGGGTTTACACGCTTCAATCTCGTTCCGATATCGCAGCTCAATGGCGCGGGAACGCGCATTTAGTGCACGTTTCTCCCGCATCGCATTGGATGTTTACGCGCTGCCATATCGGAATACAACGTCCGTGCAATATCTACGCCCCCCAACCCAGGATCGCACACTTAACATGGGAGTGAATGGGTGACGTTTCAAATCGCATCGTAGTAGTGCGTTTACACAGCACGATCCGACACCAATCTCCCTTTAATATCGGGGCATTGAATAGCACGCACATTCAATCCCCGGTATCGCATTGACATCGTTCCTGCATCGTATTGGACGTTCACACCATACAACGCAGGAACGATCTCGGGTCCAACGATTGACCCACGTGACTTTTCATTGAAATTGAACTACGATATCGCAACGTGTAAACCCGCCATAAGAATCGGGTTTTTTCCTGATCTTCCAAATCAGGAAAAAAACGCAAGTGTGAAAGGCCCCTTATCCAAGTAAGCACAAGCAAAGTCCTGACATTGTTCTAACATTCAATCTACAAGTCTCTGGAAAGCAGAGGGGGCATTTGTCTTCCCGAAGTGTATTTCCAGGAACTCATAAAATCCAACTGTAAAAATGGAGGCTGAGTGTTCCTGAACATCCTCCATTAGGGGTATCTGACAGCATCCAAATTGAGTACTGACTAGCTAATTCAATACATCATCAATCCGGGGAATCACTCTTAGTCGCATCGTATATTCTCCAGTAATATTTGTACCATCCTTCTGAAGGACCAGGACAAGAGGAGAGGCCCAGAATCTGTGAGATGGCTGAATAACTTTCTGTTTATTTTCATGTCCTCCAGTTAAGTTTTTATCATGCCTTGAGCAGCCTCTGGAATCCAATAGGGGCGTTGAATGGGGCGTTGTCCTGGAGTTTCCACATGGTAGCTGGTGAGAGTAGTCCGCTCTGACTTTGTAGAGAAAGCAGAAGCCTCATTCTTAGTACAGAGAAAATATCATCCTTTTGCATATCCAATAAATGGGAGCCCAGGGGCACTTGTTCCAGGGATCCTTCTCCTTGGGCGATTGTAGAAAATCAAGAAGATACTCATCCTCGGAGTGATCACAAGGGAGGTGGCAGAAGACAAGGAGGGGTTTTGTGTATGTAAATAAAGATGGGAACCAGGGATGTCTTTAGTGTTTTATTTGAGTTAAAAGATTTTTTCTTTGTGTTGTGTTTTTTTTAATGTTTACTTGTGGGCAGGTCTAACATTAGCTTACCATCGATGCCATAGACAAAAACCAAAGACTGCACTTGCAGGACGCAGTCAGACCACACTTGTGTAGCAAGCCCAGATGCAGGCTAATGAATCGCCTCAACCAAAGTATGGGAGGGGACTTGCCATGCACACTGAGGGCCTGCATAGGGCACCATTCACACTGATACAAATGGTGCAGAGTGTCTGAAAGCAAACCCAAGCTCTGCTGCCTTATTTAGCCTGGGCTGCACAGTACAATGATTCTGCACCACTAGATGAACGGCGCCCCCAAGTGGCCCAACTACATCCTGAAATGAATAAAAAAGTGCAGAAAAGTTTTCTGTATGATGAACAAAAAACCTTTATAGATGGGATATTGGTTCATGTGTTGGCCAAGACACTTAAGCGATCCACGACTAACATTAGCCCGACATTATGAATCTGGGCGTAGTGCCAGCTGCCAATACAAAACTGGCATTATCTCCTTTATTACCCAGTGTACCACTGCCACCATGGCTGGTAGAGCAGGGTAAAGCGTCTGAAAATGGCGCTAGGAAAGAATTTTCATGGGCGGCTGTGGGCTGTGATTTTTAGAATGGGGGGCCCAGAACACTTGGGCCTTAGCACGCTGAGAATCCCAACCCCCAGCTGCTCGGTTTTACCTTGGCTGGCAATCAAAAATAGGGCAAAGCCCTTATATTTTTATTTAATTATTCATTTAAATAATGTAAAAAAATAAAAGACTTCTGACATGCCCATTCCAGGGCAATAGAGGGATACTCAGAACTGGGCTGGATCTTTCAGTTCTTTTATGGGGGACATCACGGTGGCAACCCAGCTCCGTGACCCTGGCGATATCTCTTAAAAGTTCAGGACTGGGTGATGAGGACTGAAGGGAAAGGGGTATTCGTGATGCCACCTGCGGTGTGCAGCTATGTGCGGCCGCTGCTGCTGCAGAACTGGAGAAGATGACCGTCAGCTTGGATGGTTTCACTCCCTGCGGGCAGAGCGGGATCCCCAGGACAGTGAGTAGGAAAGTCAGTTCGTTCTTTAGCCAATGTTCATCGGGTCATTAGCACCTCAGTATGTTATGCGGCCTCCACAGCTGGTGGATGCTGCAAAGAAAAGTTTCACATACATTTGTCAGAGTCCTGTACCTTTACTTCAACCTTCCGACCAAGCTGCCAGGTGCTTCCCCCTGCCAATCTCAGATTCAGCTCTTTCTGAAGAAACGGGACAGTGTTGTCGAGACCCCTTCAGTGTTCCTTTCAATCACGATGCTCCTTTCACTGGCAGTACTCTCAGCGCCTCTAATTGCCTTGCCTTTCCTGTCAGCACCTTCACACACAGAGCTCGTGTATCGACAGCCACAGGCATTGACTAGCACCGCTTCCTAATGCCACACCTTTGTATGGCTGCCTTCTCTGAGATGTGCCGAGTTTGTGGCCACAGTTCCCTTAAGATCTCATGGCCTCCGGTTTCAACAGTTCGGGCCTACAGCTGCCGCACCATGTTCAGGACGGTCCCCTGTTTCGTCCACCAGCCTCTCTGTTCCTCTGCCAAATACGGGGGTACGGGTGATCTAAGTCTTCTTCTGCACCCCAAGGCCTCCTTCCTTCTTCTATGCTTTCCAGTCTTTCCCTCCTGGGGCGAGCCTGATTGTGCTCCAGCCCGCGAGAGCTAACACCTCATACCACCTCTTGACTCTCACTCCAACTTCCTACTACTTCTCTGTCTTCCTCCCGATTTTCTCTACACTTCACTGTTCTCCTCACTGAGACTGGGCCCTCCCTCCTGGGTTTACCTACCATGCCTGCCCAGGGTCCTATCTACTGTTGCTGTTGTGGTGTCTCAATTTCACCATCTCAGTATCTGGAGAACAGCGGCACTACTCTCCCACTAATAGAGGAGTGCAGTATGCCCGGGGCGGCCAGACCAGTGGGGTGCCACACTTCCCTGTATTTTGATGGCCAGACAATGTAACACCAGGCAACTGGGGCTGGCAACCCATAAGTGTCTGCTTTATCTGCGCTGAGAATCAAAAATACAGTGAAGCGCCACTTTTATATTACTATGATGTCAGTCTATGGGTAAGGGACCCAACATGAAATCACAGATGCTGTCCCAGAGAATGGGCGTCTGTGATTGGTTTTTAAAGTAACCTGAAAGCAGTCCATACATTCTAGCTTCTACTAGGCATTCTCTCTGACAGCATCTGTGATAGACTTTTGTGCCACTCTGCAGTGAATATCCAGGAAGTTAATGAGCGGTCTGGAAATACAAGCAGCGAATGCTGGTAGGTGTAACGCTTATCCATGTTTACTTTCTTTTTACAGCTACCCAGCCCCCATCTCATAACTTTAAAGTCTCAGTTTGGGGTTCAGACTCAATTTCGAGTCACATCGGCCCAGAATTCGAACTTTTAAAAGAAGTCCAGTCGGGTCTACCGAACCCAAACATTGGCGAGTTAAATCCATCACTAGTGGTGACTGTTGGAGATCATACTGCATTGAGGTCACCATTAGTGATGAGCAAGCGTAATTGTTACTAATCACTATTCGCACAAATAGTACGGTATTATACTCGTTACTCGTCGAGCATCGCTGCTGCTCGTGAGTGATGTGTCGATCATTACCGATCTGACACAAGTTGACAGCTTCCTTCACTACATAAAGTGAGTTGGAATGTTAGGGTCTCTCTAGGAAGCCCTGTCCCGGAAATACTCGTTTTATAGCTGGATGTGTGTGGGTGGAGCCAATCACTCATTGACTTACATTGTATTCACTATTCAGACAAATATACAAGTGTTAAAGAATACTCGTAACGAGTTTAGCAAGTGCTAATATTACCATACTTTGTTAGCGTAGTTGAGGGTGGATGCAATAGTGTCAACATTTTGTGTGTGTGGAGGGTACTGTGGAAGAATTCACTGTGGTGGTATCATAGAATGTTATGGGGCACCTTTGTTGGCATCATACTTTGTGGGTACAATAAAAGGGGGATCTAGGGGCTTCAATAGGATGAAAATTACTTTGTCAGGGCTGTAATGTTGTGAGATATGGCCTTATGTGACCCCGACGAACAATTAATCAATTACCTAATTTAATAATTTTCTATGTACACCCCTGCCACCCTACTTCTATTATATTCTTATAAGGGGTTTCACATACTGTGAATTTAGAATTAAATAAAATAAAATAAAATACATAATAATAACACTTTGCCCCAGGGTAATGAATGACTTTAAAAAGTTTGTGCTGGCCACACAGAAAGTGATTTTGCCACAGAACCAACTGCCCTGCAATAGCGAGGGATTAAAAAGACACATATGATATTTTTATATTTTAAGCATTTTTGGTGCATATGAAAAACGCCTATATGAAAGGTTGGATTCAAACACGGCATACATTTTTGGCATAACTTGCATGCTTTATGTGCGAGTATTAAAGGGTATCTCCATCTTTATAAAAGGGTATCATCAGATCTTTTTTATAAATTCAAGCAATGCAGCATTTAATGGAAAACTGTCAGGTCAAAAATCCACTGCTATCATTTTCTTATTCCTTGCTTTAAACTCTCCCTATTTATGTATTACTTTTATTTATATTTCCCTTCTATCTTCTGTAAACTTCAAACAAAGAGATTCATTCCATCTGTCACTCACAGTGAGTGATCCACTTAGTTCTCTGCTGTCCACTCCCCATAAGAAAATTTGAAAACTGGCCATTGTTGTTAGACACAAGAATATTCGCAGTGCTTACAAGCTCTTTTCTATTGAGCTTATAAGCACTCTTTTGAAGCTGGCCAGTATTGCTGGTGCGCACTATTACTTCCAAATAGTGGCCAGCTTCAGAACAGTGCTTACAAGCTAGATGGCAACTAGATGGTCAGTCTCCTAGTCAATCAGTTGTAAAGAAGAGAAAATATAAACTTTAATATCTTATGGGAAGCCCTTATGATGCACCCCCAGGCTATGGGGTATTCGGGAACCGGGCCTGTGGTGGTCTCTCTATGGAGGGATATTGGGATATCACGGTGGCGGGATATCACGGTAGTCGTGACCCTGTCCCGTGGTCTGGGAAGAGTCCAAAAAGGGGATATTTACAAGGGATGATTTGTTGTAGCACCACCCGGGGTTTGTGGTAAAAAGAACCACCGCTGCCGTATTCCTACTGGGTGGGTGAGTTGGGGCAGCGTGGATGGTAAGCGCTCCTCAGGTGGGGCTGGAGGGTCCCCAGGGCACGAGGAATGGTTTGGATGGAGCTTTGTGAAGGATGATGATTCACACAGTCACTTACTTTGCTGCAGCTTCTCCAGTCAGTGTGCAGGGCTGACAGGCTGTGGCTCCTCAGGTGGAACTTTTCTGCGACGCTGCAAGTATAGAGCTCCATTACAGGGCACAGGGCAATAGACGTAATTACCACACACAGACTCCTGATAACCATTTCTCAGTCTGTTTACTGGAGTTAAAGTAGTTGTTACAAGCTGTCCCTGGAGACTGGAGAGCAGTTCAGGGTATTTCTCACCCGGCCAGGTCGTGTTGGCTTCCTCACTGTGTTTGCGTAGTGGCCCAGCAGTTGCTTCAGCTAGGCTGCTGGCCCTGTCTCTGTCAGCGTCTACCAGTATGACAGGCAACTCGAGTCCTTCACTTTTCCATCCCACCCGGGAACTCAGTGTTTCTGGATTCTATATGTTGCTGTGTCCCTGGCACTGGGTAGCTGGAGAATCTGGAGTCCCCCACTTTCTGGTGTTGACTGCCGGTGTGTCTGAACCTGCACAGTCTCGGACTCCGATGTCCGTTCTTGTGGTGTTCCTCTGCGGAGGGGAAGCACGGGTAATGCAGCCCCTCCCGATAGGTTTCTGTCTGTCTCCTCCTTCCTCAGACCCTAGCCTTAGGCCTGGTGTTCAGCAGTGGACCTTGGGATGAGCCTGGCACAGCTCGTTTACACCCAGGTCTGGTTCTCAGTTTGCACAGAACCTGTCCTCTTCACAGCCCTCCCAGGAGCTGAACTGAACTGTGCTCTTCGCAGTCCTCCTAGGGACTGCACTGCACTTGTTGGTCCTCAGACCAGAATATATAGGGAGCTCACCCTGAAGCCGGGCTTGGTCTCCCCCTTCTGGCCTGGAGGTCTTGGTGTTGTTTGTGTGTTGCGTGAGTGGAATACCCCTTACTGCTCTCTGGTGACACCTAGCAATGGTTACACTGCGGCACTGTGACTCTGGGGTGCCACACTTAAACAGCCTTTTAGTGAGTCAGGTCCGAGGTACTGTTTTGAGTTGTGTGGCTAGCGTCTTTCTAATCTGTTCAGTGACCATCTGAGCGCAGATACAGCATATCCGTGTAGTAGGTCTTCCCTTTTCTTTAACCCATCTATGAGAGTGTTTACCTGCATTTCTGTCTTAATGTCATGTCGCAATACACCTAGTAGGCCTGATGCCATATTACAGTGCTGTGCATATTAATTGGGACAAAGCATTTTTTAAGTAAAATCATAAGTTGGTTACCAGTCAGTAATTAAAACCAGTTTTAACTGCTTTGAACAGGTGTGAGTGTACAACCTTGAGTAACAAAATGTGGTTTGACTGGTTTTAATCAGAAAATAACAGCTAGCTGTCCCCTCAGCTTCAGTTGAGAGCTTGTTTCTGTGAGGAGTGGTTTAGTGTACTTTTTCTCTCAGTGTGATTCGTGACTGTAAAAATGGATGTTACTCCAAGGAAGAGGTCTAGAATTATTACTCTTAATGAACATACAAGTCTGACTGTAACAGAAATCGCTTCCACTGTTGGTATTGGAAAATCTACCGTTTCAAGAATAATTTGCACACACAATGAAACTAGATCGTTTTCTTCAAAATGAAAAGGGAAATGTGGAAGAAAAAGGAAAACGACACCAAGAACTGATAAAACACTTATTAGCAATAGTAAAACGAATGCAAGAAAAACAAGTAAAGACTTGCTTTGCCCCAATTAATTTGCACAGCACTGTATGTAAAGAGAAACTAAGAAAGGGCGCTCCTGCGTGTAATCGTTTACCACAGTGATTACAGGGTCGGGTGAGTTGTTACACTCACCTTTGGTTGTGCAGCTGGCACAACAGACAATTGCAATGGGAATCACGGTCCTTGTCACTACATCCAAGGGTCAGTGGCAGGCAGGGTGTATGGCGGGTGACGTCGACAATTAGGTCCTCGCTCAAATGCTGCTCTGGAGAGATGCATACAATTTCCCAGGTAGACTGCTGCTTACAATCAATGATTAGCATACATCTGTGTAGGGTGGAGGCTCAGAGTTATAGGCAGCACCCAACGCATTCCCAATGTTGCCAGAGGATTGTGAATACTGGAGAAAAGGAGGAAATAGCAGTATACCAGGCACCTTGTGGCCAGTTTGTTTAAACCACCAGCTACACTGCTATTTCTTCCTTTTCTCTAGTGATACGATATCATGACAAGTTTTACAATATCATGACAATGAGGAACATAGTCAATAACAAAGATTCAAGGAGCCATAGGAAACCCCTACACTGGGTATCAGAAGAAGCTGCAACATACTGAAGACCAGGGGACCGCAGAAGGACTGAGCTGAGGACAGGTGAGACCTAGGTGATAATAATTTTTTTTTTAAAGTTTTAACCTCTTCATTACCCTCTATCCATTTCAATGGCGGCTCAGTGGCTGGCTGCCATTTTTACTAGGTTCGTACAATGTGAATTGCAAAAAAAATTGGATTGGGTAAATTGTCATTTTCTGAAAACATTATATTACTTTAATTCAATTCACCTCACATCTATTGAAAAAATCCTATTCACAATCCCTCTCCACAGATGAGAAAGCTACTCTTACCCAGCGGCATGAGCTCTGACACTCCTGGCCCATCAATGCATTACATCATGGTCTGCTAAAGGAGGCTCCCTGGGAATAACAGCTGGTCACTTGTGGTATTGTGTATTTAATCAATCATAATGGAGAATAAGTTATTGTAATACTGAGGCAATGGTTATAGTCCCATAAATGTAACAGCAAATATTAATGATCATCTTTTATGGGTGAAATGGTGACATTTATTGCAGCATTTACTGTATAAATAGCTTTAATTATTAATACCTCTATTTCTGTTTTTTTATGAAATAAAGAGCTTATTGCAGTTTTCCCCCAGCTTATGATCTTTAGTTTAAATAATTGATAATAATAAATGGAAATAATATATGGGGTAATGAATATTAGTAGTCACCAAGGAGTTTGGTGTCCATATAAAAAACCCCAGGCTGAGTCTATTTATGTATGCCATAAACCTCTAAGGTAACACATAATATTATAGTATTCCTAAAATATGTTACAAAAAGTATAGTTGTACTTCAGTTGTACTTCAGCTGTGGCATACCTTTTTGAGAGTAAAGGGGGCTTCTTGTCGAGCAATTGTCCATAGAGCTTTAAAACAAAGAAGGCCAATAGAATTTGCATACTTTGTCAAAATTTCCAATTTTTGTTGAACAAGCCCACAAATGGGACTGAAAAAGGGGTAGTATTTATAGAATGTATACAAATCTAGCCAGACATCAGTGTCTTTCTGCAGAATTTGATATACCAAATTGCAATATTCTTCACAAAGCACACAAGATGCATACCTATTGTTGATATACAGACTAAGAAAACTCTAAATTCTAACATTTCCATTTTGCTCTTTTGTGACTTTCCGCCTCTCTATCTGTCCCTTGGTACATCAAGCAGATTTGGTGTTTCTTTTCTTATTAGCAACAACTGTATATCCCAGCATCATCTGCTTCTCCTCCCTTCTGCAGACCCTTCCTTTCCCTTTGTGCTCCTGACTAATCTCATATTATCAAGCTAGTCTATGTTTACATTTCACTTTATGCCTCTATGCACACTTTGCTTCCTATGGTTCTGAGCCTGACAGATTTTATCTTCTACTGTCCACATCTGTATAAATGCCTGTGTGTCTTTACATCATTAGCTGCTTACAGTAGAGCTCAACTCTCTTGTAATCCTCTACAACAGTAACTCATAAATTGTGATTTTTAACTGCTACTGACAGATCTGTGATGTGAAAGTGCAAACACAACTCTATTGATGCATATCACAGAAGACAATCCTCTGTCATAGAAATCAATATGTCAGGACTCTGGATCTTCTATTGACGATTTGTTCATCATTGCCCTTTTCCAAGATGGCTTCCGCTGCTTCACTCCTGTTCACGTGATCCTTTATAAACCTTAGACTAGGGCCACACTTGCATTTGCAATCCAGTTACTGGATCCAGATTTTATCTTGAAAACTGGATCCATTAATGCACTCATAGACTCCAATGTTAACCCCTTCCCGACCCTTGGCCCACCGTTTGGGCCATGAAAACAAGTTCGTTCCCGACCTTTGGCCCAAACGGTGGGCCATGGAATGATCGGGCTCCTGCGGCCCGTGTGAGGGGGGTGACTCAGGTGTCACTGTACATAATGCACAGTGACAACCTGTAGTACACCCCACGGGGGGTGGATTAACCCCCCCGTGCCCAGGGCCCCTCTGATTGGCAGTTGAAATTCAGACTGCCAATCAGTGCTAGTAATCCCCTCCAGATCCGATTGGAGCTCTCCAATCAGATCTGGAGGGGCGGGATGGCATGTGCCGTCTCCCTCCTAGCCCCCCCTCACTCCAGGGCCCCCCGATCGGTTTCCTGGCCCCCCCGATCGCCGTCCTACCCCCCCACAGCGGCGGTAACAGTCATCACGCCGGCGGTATGCCCGCCAGCGGTAAATGACAATCACCGCCGCCGCCTGTCAGCTTCCACAGCCCCCTCCATGCGATCACGGAGGGGGCTGATGAAGCTAACACCCCCATGCCCCGTATCCCCCCCCCATCCCTCTCTCACCTACCGGCGGGCCCGCCGGTGCAGCCGCGGTCCAGCTCCGGTGTGGACTCCTCCTCTTCCGGGCTCCTCCTCCTGGATCAGGTAAGTATGTGTGAATGAATGAATGTATGTATGTAGTATGTATGTAGTATGTATGTATATAGTATGTGTGTATGAATGAATGAATGTATCTATGTATGTAGTATGTATGTAGTATGTATGTATGTATGTAGTATGTGTGTATGAATGAATGAATGTATCTATGTATGTAGTATGTATGTATAAATGAATGTATGTATGTAGTATGTATGCATGTATGTATGTAGTATGCATGTATGTTTGTATGTATCAATGAATGAATGGATGTCTGCGTGCGTGGATGACTGCATGCGTGGCCGACTGCGTGCGTGGCTGACTGCGTGCGTGGCTGTCTGCGTGCGTCGCTGTCTGCGTGTGTGGCTGTCTGCGTGCGTGGCTGTCTGCGTGCGTGGCTGACTGCGTGCGTGGCTGACTGCGTGCGTGGCTGACTGCGTGCGTGGCTGTCTGAGTGCGTGGCTGTCTGAGTGCGTGGCTGTCTGCGTGCGTGGCTGTCTGCGTGCGTGGCTGTCTCCGTGCGTGGCTGACTGCGTGCGTGGCTGTCTGCGTGCGTGGCTGTCTGCGTGCGTGGCTGTCTGCATGCGTGGCTGTCAGCGAGCGTGGATGTCAGCGGGCGTGGATGTCAGCGAGCGGGCGTGGATGTGTGTGTGCATGGCTGATGGGTGCATAGGTGAATGGATGGGTGCAACAAGGGATCAAGTATCCTCTTGTTGTAGTCTCTGGGATCATAGTCATGGTGCACTGTATGACAGATCATTGTCATACAGTGCAACATAACTCTGACCCCATAGGCTGTAGGAAAAGGACACTTGATCCCTTGCTGCAATCTCTGGATTGAGCAGAGGCGATCGAGCGTCGTGGGACCTTCGTTGTGGACTACGTCGGAGGCGGTCGAGCGCCGTGGGACCTTCGTTGTGGACTACGTCGGATCTTTATAATAAAGATGGAGTCCAAATTTTGTTTGTTTTTTTTTCAAATAAAAAGATTTTTCTCTGTGTGTATTTTCTGACTATTTACCAGAGATTCCTAATGGCGGGTCTACCATTGGCCCTAAATTATGAATCTCGGGGCTTAGTGCCAGCTGCCAATAACAAGCTGGCATTAACCCCTTTATTACCCAGTTTGCCACCGGCACCAGGGCAACTGGAAGAGTCTGGGTACAGCGCCAGAAAATGGCGATTCAATGAATGCGCCATTTTTTGGGGCGGCTGCGGGCTGCAATTCGCAGCATGGGGGGCCCAGAACGCTTGGGCCTCTCCATGCTGTGGAATCCAGCCCCCAGCTGCCTCGTTGTACCTGGCTGGACCAAAAATATGGCGGAATTAGTTCTAGAAAGAAAAAAAAAAGGGCTTTGCTGTATTTTTGGGTACCAGCCAGGTACAACGAGGCAGCTGGGGGTTGCTGGCAGTCCGTAGCTGCCAAGTTGTACCTGGCTGGACCAAAAATATGGCGGAGCCCTTCGTCATTTTTTTTTCTAGAATTAGTTCTAGAAAGAAAAAAAAAGGGCTTTGCTGTATTTTTGGGTACCAGCCAGGTACAACGAGGCAGCTGGGGGTTGCTGGCAGTCCGTAGCTGCCAAGTTGTACCTGGCTGGACCAAAAATATGGCGGAGCCCTACGTCATTTTTTTTTCTAGAATTAGTTCTAGAAAGAAAAAAAAAAGGGCTTTGCTGTATTTTTGTGTACCAGCCAGGTACAACGAGGCAGCTGGGGGTTGCTGGCAGTCCGTAGCTGCCAAGTTGTACCTGGCTGGACCAAAAATATGGCGGAGCCCTACGTCATTTTTTTTTTCTAGAATTAGTTCTAGAAAGAAAAAAAAAAGGGCTTTGCTGTATTTTTGGGTCCCAGCCAGGTACAACGAGGCAGCTGGGGGTTGCTGGCAGTCCGTAGCTGCCAAGTTGTACCTGGCTGGACCAAAAATATGGCGGAGCCCTACGTCATTTTTTTTTCTAGAATTAGTTCTAGAAAGAAAAAAAAAAAGGGCTTTGCTGTATTTTTGGGTACCAGCCAGGTACAACGAGGCAGCTGGGGGTTGCTGGCAGTCCGTAGCTGCCAAGTTGTACCTGGCTGGACCAAAAATATGGCGGAGCCCTACGTCATTTTTTTTTCTAGAATTAGTTCTAGAAAGAAAAAAAAAGGGCTTTGCTGTATTTTTGGGTACCAGCCAGGTACAACGAGGCAGCTGGGGGTTGCTGGCAGTCCGTAGCTGCCAAGTTGTACCAGGCTGGACCAAAAATATGGCGGAGCCCTACGTCATTTTTTTTTCTAGAATTAGTTCTAGAAAGAAAAAAAAAAGGGCTTTGCTGTATTTTTGGGTACCAGCCAGGTACAACGAGGCAGCTGGGGGTTGCTGGCAGTCCGTAGCTGCCAAGTTGTACCTGGCTGGACCAAAAATATGGCGGAGGCCTACGTCATTTTTTTTTCTAGAATTAGTTCTAGAAAGAAAAAAAAAGGGCTTTGCTGTATATTTGGGTACCAGCCAGGTACAACGAGGCAGCTGGGGGTTGCTGGCAGTCCGTAGCTGCCAAGTTGTACCTGGCTGGACCAAAAATATGGCGGAGCCCTACGTCATTTTTTTTTTCTAGAATTAGTTCTAGAAAGAAAAAAAAAAGGGCTTTGCTGTATTTTTGGGTACCAGCCAGGTACAACGAGGCAGCTGGGGGTTGCTGGCAGTCCGTAGCTGCCAAGTTGTACCTGGCTGGACCAAAAATATGGCGGAGCCCTACGTCATTTTTTTTTTCTAGAATTAGTTCTAGAAAGAAAAAAAAAAGGGCTTTGCTGTATTTTTGGGTACCAGCCAGGTACAACGAGGCAGCTGGGGGTTGCTGGCAGTCCGTAGCTGCCAAGTTGTACCTGGCTGGACCAAAAATATGGCGGAGCCCTACGTCATTTTTTTTTCTAGAATTAGTTCTAGAAAGAAAAAAAAAAAGGGCTTTGCTGTATTTTTGGGTACCAGCCAGGTACAACGAGGCAGCTGGGGGTTGCTGGCAGTCCGTAGCTGCCAAGTTGTACCTGGCTGGACCAAAAATATGGCGGAGCCCTACGTCATTTTTTTTTTCTAGAATTAGTTCTAGAAAGAAAAAAAAAAGGGCTTTGCTGTATTTTTGGGTACCAGCCAGGTACAACGAGGCAGCTGGGGGTTGCTGGCAGTCCGTAGCTGCCAAGTTGTACCTGGCTGGACCAAAAATATGGCGGAGCCCTACGTCATTTTTTTTTTCTAGAATTAGTTCTAGAAACAAAAAAAAAGGGCTTTGCTGTATTTTTGGGTACCAGCCAGGTACAACGAGGCAGCTGGGGGTTGCTGGCAGTCCGTAGCTGCCAAGTTGTACCTGGCTGGACCAAAAATATGGCGGAGCCCTACGTCATTTTTTTTTCTAGAATTAGTTCTAGAAAGAAAGAAAAAAAGGGCTTTGCTGTATTTTTGGGTACCAGCCAGGTACAACGAGGCAGCTGGGGGTTGCTGGCAGTCCGTAGCTGCCAAGTTGTACCTGGCTGGACCAAAAATATGGCGGAGCCCTACGTCATTTTTTTTTCTAGAATTAGTTCTAGAAAGAAAAAAAAAGGGCTTTGCTGTATTTTTGGGTACCAGCCAGGTACAACGAGGCAGCTGGGGGTTGCTGGCAGTCCGTAGCTGCCAAGTTGTACCTGGCTGGACCAAAAATATGGCGGAGCCCTACGTCATTTTTTTTCTAGAATTAGTTCTAGAAAGAAAAAAAAAGGGCTTTGCTGTATATTTGGGTACCAGCCAGGTAACAACGAGGCAGCTGGGGGTTGCTGGCAGTCCATAGCTGCCAAGTTGTACCTGGCTGGACCAAAAATATGGCGGAGCCCTACGTCATTTTTTTTTCTAGAATTAGTTCTAGAAAAAAAAAAAAGGGCTTTGCTGTATTTTTGGGTACCAGCCAGGTACAACGAGGCAGCTGGGGGTTGCTGGCAGTCCGTAGCTGCCAAGTTGTACCTGGCTGGAGCAAAATTATGGCGGAGCCCTATGTCATTTTTTTTTTCTAGAATTAGTTCTAGAAAGAAAAAAAAAAGGGCTTTGCTGTATTTTTGGGTACCAGCCAGGTACAACGAGGCAGCTGGGGGTTGCTGGCAGTCCGTAGCTGCCAAGTTGTACCTGGCTGGACCAAAAATATGGCGGAGGCCCACGCCATTTTTTTTTTTTACGTCTACCAATAAAATGACAAGGAGCTTTGCCTTATTTTTGGATGCCAGCCAGGTACAACTTGGCAGTTGGGGGGCTGCAATCCCCATCGTGGAGAGACCCAAATGTTGTGGCCCCCCACACTGCAAATTGCAACTCACAGCCACCCAAGAAAATAGCACATTAGAGGTGCCATTTTCTGGTGCTGTACCCCAACTCTTCCAGTTGCCCTTGTGCTGGTGGCACACAGGAGCACTCCATACGTGACATGGTGTCCGCTAACAAGTTGAATGGAAAATTAGCTCCAATTATTAGCGGACACTATGTCGCGTATGGAGAGCCCCTGTGTGCCTAAACATTGGAGCTCCCCCACAAGTGACCCCATTTTGGAAACTACACTCCCAAGGAACGTATCTAGATGCATAGTGAGCACTTGAACCCCCAAGTGGTTCACAAATTGATCCATAAAATTAAAAAAGTACTTTTTTTTCCCACAAAAAAATTATATTTTCATTTTTTACGGATCAATTTGTGAAGCACCTGGGGGTTCAAAGTGCTCACTATGCATCTAGATACGTTCCTTGGGGGGTCTAGTTTCCAAAATGGGGTCACTTGTGGGGGAGCTCTAATGTTTAGTCACACAGCGGCTCTCCATATGCAACATGGTGTCCGCTAACAATTCCAATTCTAGATGCATAGTGAGAACTTTGAACCCCCAGGTGCTTCACAAATTAATCTGTAAAAATGAAAAAGTACTTTTTTTCCACAAAAATCTTTTTTTATCATTAATTTGTGAAGCACCTGGGGGTTCAATATGCTCACTACCCATCTAGATATGTTCCCTGGGGGGTCTAGTTTCCAAAATGGAGTCACTTGTGGGGGAGCTCCAATGTTTAGGCACACAGGGGCTCTCCAAACGCGACATGGTGTCCGCTCACAATTTGAATAAAAATCAGCTCAAATTGTTAGCTGTCACCATGTCACGTTTGGAGAGCGCCTATGTGCCTAAACATTGGAGCTCCCCTACAAGTGACCCCATTTTGAAAACTAGACCCCCCAGGGAACTTACCTAGATGGGTGGTGAGCATTTTGAACATCCCAGTGCTTCACAAATTAATCTTTAAAAATGGAAAATTTTAGTGGAAATAGAAGTACTTTTTCATTGTTACGGATGAATTTGTGAAGCACCTGGAGCTCCCCCAGAAGTGACCCCATTTTGGAAACTAGACCCCCCAGGGAACATATCTAGATGGGTAGTGAGCATAGTGAACCCCCAGGTGCTTCACAAATTAATGATAAAAAAAGATTTTTGCGGAAAAAAAGTACTTTTTCATTTTTACAGATTAATTTGTGACGCACCTGGGGGTTCAAAGTTCTCACTATGCATCTAGATACGTTCCCTTCGGGGTCTAGTTTCCAAAATGGGGTCACTTGTGGGGGAGCTCTAATGTGGAGACGCACAGGGGCTCTCCAAACGCAACATGGTGTCCGCTTACAATTTGAGCTCATTTTGCATTCAAATTGTTAGCGGACACCATGTCACGTTTGGAGAGCCCCTGTGCGTCTCCACATTGGAGCTCCCCCACAAGTGACCCCATTTTGGAAACTAGACCCCCAAAGGAACGTATCTAGATGCATAGTGAGCACTTTCAACCCCCAGGTGCTTCACAAATTGATCCATGATAACATATCTAGATGGGTAGTGAGCATATTGAACCCCCAGGTGCTTTACAAATTGATCTGTGAAAATGAAATAGTACTTTTTTTTTCACAAAAATTTTCTTTTAGCCTAAATTTTTTCGTTTTCACATGGCAACAGCATAAAATTCATCCTAAAATTTGTTGGGCAATTTCTCCTGAGTACACCGATACCTCATATGTGGTCATAAACCACTGTTTGGGTGCACGGCAGGGGTCAGAAGGGAAGGAGCGCAATTTCACTTTTTGAATGTAAAATTAGCTCCAAAAGTCAAATTGCGCTCCTTCACTTCTGAGCCCTGCCATGTGCCCAAACAATGGTTTATGATCACATATGAGGTATCGATGTACTCGGGAGAATTTGCACAACACATTTTAAGATCCATTTTATCCTGTTGCCCATGTGAAAATGAAAGAATTGAGGCTAAAAGAACATTTTGATAAAAAAATTAAAATATCCATTTTTTGTTTCCACTTTGCTTTAGTTCCTGTGAAGCACCTGAAGGGTTAATAATCTTCTTGAATGTAGTTTTGAGTAGTTTGAGGGGTGCAGTTTTTGGAATGGTGTCACTTTTGGGTGTTTTCTGTCATATACACCCCTCAAAAGGACTTCAAATGTGATGTGGTCACTAAAAAAAATGGTTTTGTAAATTTTGGTTGAAAAATGAAAAATTGCTCATGAACTTTGAACCCTTATAACGTCCTAACAAAAAATTTTTTTTTTCCAAAATTGTGCTGATGTGAAGTAGACATGTGGGAAATATTATTTAATAACTTTTTTCTGTCACATATCTATCTTGTTTATCAGAAAAAAAAATTAAAAATGTGAAAATTGTGAAATTTTCAAAATTTTTGCCATATTTTTGATTTTTTCACAAATAAACGCAAAAATTATCGACTTAACTTTAATACTAGCATGAAGCCCAATATGTCACGAAAAAACAATCTCAGAATCGCTAGGATCGGTTGAAGCGTTCCCGAGTTATAACCTCATAAAGGGACACTGGTCAGAATTGCAAAAAAGGCCAAGGTCTTTAGGGTCAAAATAGGCTGGGTCCAGAAGGGGTTAAAAATGGATTGCCAAAGTGCAATCCGTTTACTGCATTGCGTTTTTGCTGAATCCGTTAAAAATGAGCCCAGCGCAAAACCTTTACCCCTTTACCAATGGCTAAAATAATTAAGAATAGTAAGCCATTGTTAAAGGGGTAAAAGTTTTGCGCTGGGCTCCTATATTACAAATAATTGTGCAACTTTAGGGGGCTAAGCTAAGGTAATTCCCCGTGTAGCCTTCTAGCAGCAACAGTTTACCACACATACCCAACAGACTAGCTCCAGTGTACAATTCAATATATATCTGTTAAAAATGAGGTCAGCAACGGTTTTTGGTGCATTTTTAAAAATGCATGCGTTTTTTATAACATGGGGCTCTATGGGAAACACATGCGTGAACCCATGGTACATATAGATAGCATGCGTTAACGCATGCATTTTTGCAAGCACTAAAAATGCTTCAAAACACACAAGGAGAAAAACTGGATCCAGTAATGCATCTAGTAAATGGATGCAGGCTCCCAAGTGTGGCCCTAGCCTTAGTCTACGTTCTTGAGTATTCATTTCGAATTACTGGTTTCCAGCTCCCTATGTTTCTCAAGAGTTTCTCCTCCTACAAATCTGCTCCGGTTTTTCCAGTGTCCGCAATTTCACCACTTGCTATCACACCTGCTTCAATGCTTCTCTTGCAAACGTGCTCTTAGTGCTGTTGTCTCTGACTTTGCTTCAAATCTCTCTTTCTGTAATACGTAGGCCCTGTGTGCTTGTTAGCATTTGCAGCTTCTCAGTTTATATTATGCAGTGGTTCTCTGGACTTTTCTAGACTGTGCTGGACTTTTTTAACTACACTGCACTGCTTCAAGTTCACAACTTGTTCTCTGTGACTACCATTCCCAGGCCTTCCCAGATATAACTAAACTCTCACTAAGTATGCTTCTTCTGAGAGACTTCCCCATTTGGCTACACTGTGAAAGAATTATTTCAAGAAATGTTTCAATTTATTGAATGTTTGATAAGCTTGCTCACTTTGCTGCATCCCACGTTTGTCCTCTGACACGTGTGTTCAAAACAGAATTGTTCATCTTTAAACACTAGATCTCAGTGTGTCTATGCTCCCATTGTTATTAGATTCCTGAGTAAATCCTTGCAGATTTTTTGCTTTCTTGGCCTTTTTTCAGAAAATATGAATGATAACACAAAAACCTTTTTCCTCTCATGGTTAGTGGTTGGGTGAAAACATTTATTGTCAAACTACTGTGATTTCTCTTTTTCAATCGTAATAACAACCAAAAACATCCAAATGACTCTATCAAACGTTCACATACCTCAGTTCTTAATACCATGTATTGCCCCCTCTAACATCAATGAGAGCTTGAAGTCTTTTGTGGTAGTTGTGGATGAGGCTCTTTATTTTCTCAGATGGTAAAGCTGCTCATTCTTCTTGGCAAAAAGCCTCCAGTTCCTATAAATTCCTGGGCTTTCTAACCATGAGTGAAAAAAATGTTTTTGTGTTATCATTCATATTCTCTGTAAAAAGACCAAGAAAGCAACAAATCTGCCGGGGTATGTAAACTTTTGAGAACAACTGTATGCTAGATACCATCTAAGAGAGAATCCACTGCACAGGGACCGCTGGAGTTATGAGATGGATTCAATGGCAATTGAAAACTATATAATGCCTGCAGTGTCATTCTCATGTGGTGATAGATGCAAAACAGGTCAGACTTAAAAATGGGTTATACTGGCATAAATGAATAAATACAGTCATGGCCGAAAGTGTTGGCACTCTTAAAATTGTTCCAGAAAAAGTATTTTCACCTAAAAATGATTGCAATTGCACCTTTTTTATACGTTTATTTTCTTTGTGTGTATTGAAACAACATAAGAAGACAGAAAAGACAAATTGGACATAATTTCACACAAAATCTGAAATATAGGCCAGACAAAATTGTGGTTACCTCTCCAAAATTGTGGGTAAACAACTTTGTTTCAATCATATGATGCTCATTCAAACTCACCTGTGGCAAGTAACAGGTGTGGGCAATATGAAAACCACACTAGAAACCAGATAAAAAGTGAAGAAGTTGAATTTTTGCATTGTGTGTCTGTGTGTGCCATACTAAGCATGCATAACAAAAAGAGGAAAAGAGAAATAACTCAGGATTTTAGAACCAAAACTGTTGAAAAATATCAATAATCTTAACGATACAAATCAATCATCAAAGACTTTGATGTTCATTCGTACAAGGTATGCAACATAATCAAGAAGTTTACAACCCATGGCACTGTAGATAATCTCCCTGAACATGGACAGCAGAGAAATGTTTATGAAAGGTTAAATGTAGGATAATCCAGATGGTGGATAAGCAGCACCAATGAAGTTACAAAGAAATGTAAGCTGTCCTGCATCCTCAGGGTGCAACAGTGTCAGCATGAACTATCCATCAACATTTGAATTAAATGAGACGCTATGGCAGGATACCCAGGAGGACCATACTGCTGACATAGAGACATAAAAAAGTAGACTTCAGTTTTGTCAAACTGTACATAAGTAAACCAAAGTCCTTCTGGGAAAGCATCTTTGGGACAGATAAGAGGAAGATAGAGCTTTAAAGTACATAATTCTACTGTTTATAGAAAATGGAATGAGGTCTCCAAAGAAAAGAACACAGGACCTACCGTCAAATAGGGTGGAGTTTCAAATATGTTCTGGGGTTGTTCTGCAGCCACTGGCACTGTGTGCCTTGACTTTGAACAAGGCATCATGAAATCTGAAGACTAAGGCCACGTGCACACGTTCAGTATTTGATGAGTTTTTTACCTCAGGATTTGTAGACAAAACCAGGAGTGGAGCAGTCAGAGGAAAAGTCTAATAGAAACACCTGCACCTCTTCAGTATTTAATTATCCTGAGGTGAAAAACTCATCAAATACTCAGTGTGTGCACGTGGCCTAAGGAAGGACCTTGGGTGCCCAGTGTCAGAAAGCTGAGTTTGCATCCTAGTTCATGGGTCTTCCAGTAGCACAATGATCCTAAACATACTTTAAAAAGCCCCCAGAAATGGATGGAAGCAAAGCACTGGAGAGTTCTGAAGTGGCAGCAATGAGTCTGGATCTAAATCCAATTGAACATCTCTGGAGAGATCTTAAAATTGTTAAGAAATGGTGACCTTCAAAAATGAGAGTTTGTAAATAAGAGTGGTCCAAAATTCCAGATGAGAGTTGTAAGAAGCTTGTTGATAGTTATACAAAGTGATTTATTACAGTTAAGGGCGAGGAAGCAAATATTAAGTTGAGGGTGCCAACAATTTTGTCTTACCCAGGTTTAAGGTTTTGTGCAAAGTTATGTCCAATTTGCCTTTTATTCTCTTTTTTTGTGTTGTTCCAACTCCCACAAAGGAAATAAGCATGCGTAAAACAAAACATGTAAGTGCAATAATTTACTAGGAGAAACACTTATTTTTCTGGAACACTTTCAAAGGTCCCAACACTTTTGACCATAACTATATGTATGTGTACTAAAGTACAATACCAAATTGTGATTTTGAGAATAACCCATTAAATGTTAGTACATAGTTTGCAATTGTTCTGCATATTGTATTTGGCAGGAGCAGGGGCAGAGTACAGTGAAATTCATACTGTATCTACTGACCAAAACCTTTTTTGAAGAATGGGAAATATATATCTCATTTATTCTGTGGCTAACCCCGGGGAAGGAACTTTCTATAAAACAACTTGTGCCAAGAGTGTATCTTTCAACTCCTTGGCTCAAGGTAAAATCAGTAGAGAGGACCCCTAACTATTACGTGTCATTAATAATATTGGAGTTTTCCTATTTGGAAGTGGGGTGTGGGGTATCCTTAGGCATCTGGAACTGGGATAAACTACATCTCTCCATCCCTAAAGGAAAATCCCTCTGACAGGCCTCTTTGAAAAGAAAAGATAAACTGTGGGTATGTAGAACTCTGCATGATTGTCAGGTTCTGACTCCACAAAGTGATTTTTCTACTGATATTATTTTCATTCA
The DNA here is from genome assembly GCA_033576535.1 of Allobates femoralis. Classification (NCBI taxonomy): domain Eukaryota; kingdom Metazoa; phylum Chordata; class Amphibia; order Anura; family Aromobatidae; genus Allobates; species Allobates femoralis. The sequence goes on along the minus strand of JARQOC010000005.1, from coordinate 476,666,002 downwards.
TGTCAATGAAAGTCATGGGTGTAACGAAAGTCTGACAGACCTAACTTATGACGTGGGCCTCCACCTGTCAGCACACCGGCCCCCCGAGTATCATGCAGTAATTGTCATATTATTATTTATTTCTTTAAAACCATCCTTTATTTCATGGTGCTGTATTTTTAAGAGAGTTAAATACTATACATATAATTTATATCTATTATATAATCACGAATGGGATTTTTGCCCCTTTTGAGTCCGCTCACGCTGCGAGTCAATGTCGTCATGTGGATACGTCCGAAGCATTGGCCGCGCAGCGGCCATTGCGAGCAGTTCTAAGGCGACTCGCTATGCCCGCGCAGCGGGCATGGCGAGTCGCCTTAGCAGCGCGAAGCATTGGCCGCGAAGCGGCCATTGCGAGTCAGAGACTCGCTCTGCTAGAATCCTGATGCATCTGCATCGGGCACCCAGCTAGTCTATTATATAATCACGAATGGGTTTTTTGCCCCTTTTGAGTCCGCTCACGCTGCGAGTCAGCGTGGTCATGTGGATACGCCCGAAGCATTGGCCGCGCAGCGGCTATTGCGAGCAGTTCTAAGGCGACTCGCTATGCCCGCGCAATGGGCATGGCGAGTCGCCTTAGCAGCGCGAAGCATTGGCCGCGAAGCGTCCATTGCGAGTCAGAGACTCGCTCTGCTAGAATCCCGATGCATGTGCATCGGGCACCCAGCTAGTAGAAACATAAGCAAGTCCCACAATTTTTCAATGGCAGACTGGTAGAGATAACAATCTTACCACTAATGATGAGCGAGCATGCTCGCCACTGTTCGATATTCGATTGCGCATCAGGGTTCTTGGTTATACTCAATCAGGTATTGAGGGTGCTCAGATATGCCATCTGTGAACAATCCGACACAAAGTACTGGCTCCCTTTAGTGAAGGATGGGAGCTGACACCCCAGTGAAAGCCGCTTGCAATCTCTGAATGGCTCACACTAGTGGTAAAAGCATTGTGTCCAGATGCTATCTGTAAACCAAAACCCTGTCCACACCCCCCAGAAATGCTCTGTTTTTGGATGGCTGTATGAGAACTAAACTGGCCATCACTAATTGACCTCTATTATACTAGTTACTTGAGTTGAGCCCGTCAGAAAGTCTAACCTGCTCGATTCGTAAAAAAACAAGCACTCGAGCACATTAGTTCTCATCATTACTTACAACCTACAGGGTAATGGGGAAGGAGACAGTAGCTTTGGGCATTGGAACAGTTCAGGATTTAATGACACAAGCTGTCGGATCTGTTCAGATTGCTTCTAAAGGCTATAATCATAGAAGACAAATGTATTGAGGTGACATATTATGGATAGTTCTGCATGTGATTGTTAGTATTTTAAACCAAATTCTCTAGGTAATTGAACTCAGCAAAGGGATTGGAAGAAGGAAGATTCCAGGTAGTAGTGAGGGGAGTTATGGATTAATTGGGCAACAGAATTAAGAATAACTAGGAAGAGTTCAAAAGTATTGAATGTGAGGACAAAGAGTAGGTTGTTATAGTAGTCTAGATTTAAGTTGATGAGGGTATGTGATAATATTTTTGTTGACTTTGGGTTGTGGGAAGGGATGAACCAGGAAAATGTTTTGATTTAGAGGTGCCTGGAAGTGGTAAGGGCTTGGATAGGCAGTTTAGAGGACAGCGTAGAGTCCAGGGTTGCACCAGGAAATGGACTTGTGAGACAGGAATGTGTGGTATCATTAACTGTGATAGATAGGTCTGGTAGAAGTGATTAGTGAGATGGAAGAAAGATTAAGCATTTTATTGCGTCCATATTTACAGTACTTGTAGAGAGCTAACTCAGACAAGCGTATTCGTTAAACAAAACAAGCACAGTGCAGGAGTCCAGAGTCAATTAATCCAGAGAGGAAACCTTCATAAGAGATGGAAAATAGCAAGGGGGCACAATGGCCTACAAGGCTTATGCTACTGATCAAATAGGGCTGTCTTATCCTGCTTTAACTTAACAATTACTTCTTTGCTGGTTAGCAAAGTGTTGGGCTGGACTCCAAGTAAGACTAAGCACCATACTCCTGCATCGCTGTGGATAGCCATTCCAAGCAGCCAGCCCATTTTCCTTTTTTATAAGCCTGGTTGTGGTCATACCTGTTAGACTATGATTGTTATGTTCCTGGTGAAAATATTGATGTCCATAACTAAATACATTGATTTTTCAGGTAAACAAGTGATGTAACTTCTCCATTATGCTTATTTTGAAAGTGCTGGTCCCGTCTGTAAATAATAACATACCTCGTAAGATGTGAATGGAATGGCTAGCAGACATGGAGGAGCACTACCTATAGTATTTCATTATGTGATAATACCATTAACAGGCTTCCTTGAATCCAGCATTCCTGACCGCTAACTTGTACGCAGCATTTCTGAAAGACATACTTCATGCACAGCCTATCACTTATTCCATCCTGAGTCTGTCACATAGCCAAGTCTTTATCTGTGCCAAAGACCTCTCAGGAACCTGTCAAAGAACCTCAAGCAAATTCCTATGTGTGCAGTACAGAAAAACATTAGCTCTGTCAGTTAGTGAAAGCCAATGAAGGAAACTATTCTGTAAATCAAAGAGGGAAAATGATTCCCAGCATTTCCACTGATTTCCATTATAAAATGCATTCATTACAACTGCTTATAATCAGGATTAAAACCCCCAAACAGCATTGCTATGTTTTAGTTACATGCTGTACTTTAGCTGCTGTGAATACTAGGCTTCTCCAGATTGGATATTTTAATTGGGTGGGGGGTTTTGTAAGAGGGCAAACATAGGATACTATTGCTACTCGTGTTTTTCCTGGCCAGCGACTATGACGTGGTACCATTCAACTGTGGTTTCCTTGACTGTGCAACAAATACTGATTTTTCTGTTCATACAGTAGCCCCATAATAAGCCTGGCCTCATGGGGATCTGCATTTATTTTCATTTCTCCTCTCACATTTTCACATTCACAGCGTACAATGCGCTGCCAGCTATAGGGAAACTAACACTTTAAATTAACCAGAACACTCATATCGGCATGCCAGAACCATATTTGTCCTGATGAAAATGTGTACTTTAGTTCAATTACTTGCAAAAAGAACAATTTGAAAGTAAGCGATGAGTACACATGTCTAGAACATGTCTGTATATCTATAATTATTATTATTATTTATTTATATAGCGCCATTATATTCCAAGGCGCTTTACATGCTAAAAAGGGCAGACTAGGACAAGTAACATAGTAACAATACAAGTAACAATAAGTGTTGACAATTCGGTCATACAGATACAAGAGGGGAGAAATCCTGTCCACAAAGGCTCACAGTCTACGAGGGACGGGTGGGGATACAGTGGGAGGGGGAAATTCCAGTCATGAGGCGGTGTGGTGGACCGGGTCTTATTGCAGGTGGTAGGCTTGGCGGAACAGGTGGGTCTTCAGGCTTCTTTTGAAGGTTCCCAGGGTAGGAGAATGTCTGATGTGTTGGGGCAGTGAGTTCCAGAGTCTGGGTGAAGCACGGGAGAAATCCTGTATGCGGTTATGCGAAGAGGAGATGAGGGGGGAGTAGAGGAGAAGCTCTTGGGAGGATCGCAGGTTGCGTGAGGGTAGGTAACGGGAGACCATGTCAGAGATGTATGGAGGGGACAGGTTGTGAATGGCTTTGTATGTCATGGTTAATGTTTTAAACCGGGATCTCTGGGAAGTAGGGAGCCAGTGAAGGGCTTGGCAGACGGGGGAGGCAGGGGAGTAGCGGGGAGACAGATGGATTAGACGGGCAGCGGAGTTCAAGATAGATTGGAGAGGTGCAAGGGAGGTATTGGGGAGGCCGGTGAGCAGGAGGTTGCAGTAATCGAGGCGGGAGATGATGAGAGCGTGAATAAGGGTTTTAGCAGTGTCGTGGTCAAGGAAAGCGCGAATCCTATAGATGTTTTTGAGCTGGAGTCGGCAGGAGGTGGCGAGGGCCTGGATGTGGGGCTTGAAGGAGAGGGAAGAGTCAAGGATAACCCGAGGCACTTGGCATGGGGGACTGGAGAGAGAGAGCAGTCGTTGACGACGATGGATAGGTCAGGTAGTGAGGGGGAGCGTCTTGGGGGGAAGACTATGAACTCTGTTTTGTCCATGTTCAGCTTAAGGAAGGGAGCAGAGAAGAAGGATGAGATGGCGGACAGGCAGTGTGGAATTTTGGATAGAAGGGAGGCGATGTCAGGACCAGACAGGTAGATTTGGGTGTCGTCGGCGTAGAGGTGATATTGGAGGCCATGGGACTCAATGAGTTGCCCTAGGCCGAGAGTGTAGATTGAGAACAGTAATGGTCCAAGAACCGAGCCCTGGGGGACCCCGACAGATAGGGGGTAGGGCGAGGAGGATGTGTGGGAGTGGGTGACGCTGAAGGTGCGGTCCGTTAAGTATGAGGAGATCCAAGAGAGGGCAAGGTCCGTGATGCCAAGAGATTCCAGGATCTGTAGTAGAAGGGAGTGGTCAACAGTGTTGAAGGCGGCTGACAGGTCGAGGAGGAGGAGAACAGAGTAGTGGCGCTTGCTTTTGGCAGTCAGTAGGTCATTTGTGACTTTGGTCAGGGCTGTTTCAGTGGAGTGAAGGGGTCTGAAGCCAGATTGCAGGCGGTCAAAGAGGGAGCAGGAGGAGAGGTGAGAGGACAGCTCAGAGTAGACATGCTGTTCAAGTAGTTTAGAGGCAAAAGGGAGGAGAGATATAGGGCGGTAGTTGGAGACAGTTGTGGGATCGAGGGAGGGTTTTTTGAGGCTGGGTGTGATCAAGGCGTGTTTGAAGGCTGAGGGGAAGGTGCCGGTGGTGAGTGATAGGTTGAAAAGATGAGTTAGGGCTGGGATGATAACGGAGGTGAGGTTGGGAATGAGGTGGGATGGGAGCGGGTCTTGGGCGCTGGTGGTGAGGTGTGATATTGACAGGAGGGAGGAGAGCTGGTCTTCAGTTATAGGGGGGAAGCAGTTGATGGAAGTAGAGGGCAGTATAGGTGAAAGGGGAGGCTGTGGGGACAGTGGATCAAAGCTGTCTCTGATTCTGTCAATCTTTTCTTTGAAGAAGGAGGCAAAGTCTTCTGCAGAGATAAGGGGAGAGGGAGGGGGAGCAGGCGGGCGGAGTAAGGAATTGAAGGTTTTGAAAAGTTGCTTGGGATTGTGGGACAGGGAGGTTATTAGGGATAAGAAGAAGGTTTGTTTGGCGGTGGCAAGTGCAATCTTGAAGGCGATGAGGGACTGTTTGAACAGCGCAAAATGCTCAGTGGAACGTGATTTTTTCCATCGCCTCTCGGCGACCCTGGATGCCCGTCTCAGGTCTTTAGTGAGGGTGGTGTGCCAGGGTTGCCTATTAGTGCTTGGAGCGTGGTGTGTGAGGGGGGCTGCTAGGTCGAGCGCCTTTGTTAATGTGGTGTTGTAGAGGGTGGTGGCAGTGTCTGTGTCACGTATAGATGTTATGTTGGCGAGAGGGAGAAGGGATTCTGAGAGTGAGTGCAGATCAATGTGTTTTAGGTTTCTGCGGGGATGATCAAGTTTGCGGAGAGGAGGTGATGTAGTAGGGGAGGTGAGGGAGGAGAAGGTCAGCAGATTGTGGTCAGACAGGAGGAGGGATGAGTTTGTGAGATTAGTAAGGGAGCAAAGACGGGTAAAGATGAGATCCAGCGTGTGGCCATCTTTGTGGATGGCAGAGGAGGACCATTGGGAGAGCCCGAAGGAGGAGGTCAGGGAAAGAAGTTGAGAGGCGGTTGGGTGGGCAGTGTCAATGGGGATATTGAAATCGCCCATAATGATGGTGGGGATGTCAGTAGAGAGGAAATGAAGTAGCCAGGTGGTGAAGTGGTCGAGGAAGGTGGGGATGGATCCAGGGGGGCGGTAGATGACGGCTAGCTGGAGGTTACAGGGGGAGAAGATGCGGACAGAGTGGGCTTCGAAAGATGGGAGAGTAACAGAGGGGGGTAGTGGAATAGGGGCGAAGGAGCAGGTGTCGGATAGGAGTATACCGACACCTCCGCCATGTTTGTCAGAGGGCGGGGTGTGTGTGGGAGAGATTGAATCCGCCATAGGATAGTGCAGCAGGGGAGGCCGTGTCGGAGGGGGTGAGCCAGGTCTCTGTGATGCCAAGGAATTAAAGTTTATTAGAAATAAAGAGTTCATGGATGTCTGTGAGCTTATTACAGACTGAGCGGGCGTTCCAGAGTGCGCCTGGCAGGGAGATTAGCGGAGCAGGGGCTGGGGGGATGGGTCTAAGGTTGGTCAGGTTGCAAGGTTGGGTGATGGTGGGGTTATGAGAGTTGGTGATGGGACGTGGGGGTAGGGTGCAGGTGACTGTGAGGATGTGGCGGGGGGGCCGGGATTAGGGGAAATGTCGCCAGCGAGTAGGAGGAGCAGGGAGAGGGTTAGCAGGTGGGAGCATGAGAGTTTACGTGGTGGCCGTGCCTGATTGGAGATGGAGGATTGAAAGTGAAGGAATAGTTCAGAGGAGTGGGTAAGGTGGCTAGGTAGAATGGAGGGTGAGATAAGTACTTTGTTGCTGGGTGGAGGGATGAGCGGGGGTAGCAGGAAATGGAGAAGGATGGGAGTGAGAGTGCAAAGGAGGGGATACATTGTGGATGGTGAGCGGGGGATGGGAGTAGCGTGGGTCAGATGCAGTGGGAAGGAGAGCTGTAGTGGTGGGTGGGAGGTCAGTACATACTGAATACATAATTGCAGTACAAGTGAACAAATTGCATATCTGTTTGTTTGTCTTGCATGACTTACCGTTTCCTGCTCCGTTTAACTGCCCGGTGTAACTGCACTTGTACAGTTGGCACTTATGCTGTTGGCATGATTGCAAGACCCCGCATGATTGCACCCCTTTAGCTGGCTCTACATATATAGTGAGTTTCTACTTAGATCTGGGTGTATTACACTTGTTAATCAATCAATCAAAGAAACTCAGCACAGCAGAAGGTAATAAATGCAAGACAAATAAACAAGAGTCCTGGCCATCCTGGGTCATAAACACTTTTAAACCAAAGATGACCTCTGAACATCCCACATCACACACAGTAAGATGATTTCAGTATACTACATTATTAAAAGACAAGTATATTGTTGATTGAAGTTACAGATTCAGATACCTCTCATTGTGGAGAGACACGTGCAGGAAAGATGAGTGAATTGAAGTTGAAGTTACAGATTCAGATACCTCTCATTGTGGAGAGACACGTGCAGGAAAGATGAGTGAATTGAAGTTGAAGTTACAGATTCAGATACCTCTCATTGTGGAGAGACACGTGCAGGAAAGATGAGTGAATTGAAGTTGAAGTTACAGATTCAGATACCTCTCATTGTGGAGAGACACGTGCAGGAAAGATGAGTGAATTGAAGTTGAAGTTACAGATTCAGATACCTCTCATTGTGGAGAGACACGTGCAGGAAAGATGAGTGAATTGAAGTTGAAGTTACAGATTCAGATACCTCTCATTGTGGAGAGACACGTGCAGGAAAGATGAGTGAATTGAAGTTGAAGTTACAGATTCAGATACCTCTCATTGTGGAGAGACACGTGCAGGAAAGATGAGTGAATTGAAGTTGAAGTTACAGATTCAGATACCTCTCATTGTGGAGAGACACGTGCAGGAAAGATGAGTGAATTGAAGTTGAAGTTACAGATTCAGATACCTCTCATTGTGGAGAGACACGTGCAGGAAAGATGAGTGAATTGAAGTTGAAGTTACAGATTCAGATACCTCTCATTGTGGAGAGACACGTGCAGGAAAGATGAGTGAATTGAAGTTGAAGTTACAGATTCAGATACCTCTCATTGTATAAGGGACAATGGCTTAAAATGCGATATACAGAACTCCGGAACTGACTGGCTGCCACTGGTAAGTGAACTGATTTTGCATATTGCTCAAGGTTTCATGCCAAGTAATCATGAGAATATAACAGAGTTGGTGTGAATTAATCCGTAGGTCAGGTTCATCGCCCAGGTCAGTAATCTCAGAGTGTTGAACAGGAGCCTTGAGAACCACTTCCTGCCTTATTGCATATGTAGCTCTTGTTTAGACTAGGCAGCCTGGCACGATGTCATATGTTCATCACGCTACAATTGTGATGTCACTAAGGTAAGTTCAGAAAACCGACACAAAACTGCTGCAGTAAAATCCAAGAAATTTTATTTAGAAAAAATACAAATGTAAAATCACAAGGCTGGTGGGCACACATAAAACTGGGAAAAACATGTGACCACAAGTAATGCATTTGTGGTCACTAGGACCCTTTGGTTGCATGCACACGCTCAGTATTAGCAGCGTTTTGGACACAGCGTATTTCTGCTGCATCCAAAATGCTGCATTCAACAATTCAAGCACCAGTGGATGGGATTTTTAGAAATTCCATATCCACTGTGCGTGTTCCCGCATTGCCAAATCTCCACAGCATATTAATTATTGCTGCGGAGTTGGATGCAATCTTGGCAGGTAAATGCAGGAAAAGCTGCCCTGCTACGAATACAGATCATGTACAGAGGGTGGCTTCATTCACCCACGGAGATTACTGGCTTCCTGCAGGTCCGGAGACACTGTGTCCATGATGCAGGATTGTCTGCATATACCCTTAGTTCCAGGTCAATACTAAAGGTCATAGTGACCAGAAACACATTGTTACAGGGTCCATTTCTGTTATCCCACAACCAATAGGGCAAGAGATGAGTGTACAGCCAAGAACCTTTATTGCATGAAAAACTGAAAAATCCATAAAACAATCCAGCAGTATATATCCAGGTAAACAGGGTGTCTCTAAGTCTCTTAGAGGACCTGGGTTCAGCCTTAGCATCCCACACACAGAATCAATTGTACTAGTCTTCTGTCCTCCCCAACCACCTCCCTATATCCAGGAGTAGGCAGACAGGTGCGACCCTCATCTATTTAGACACTACTTGGGTGATTAGAAACATTTGCAGAAAGAGGGGTCTGGAATAGCCAGGTCAGGACATGTCCATAAGGGTTCATCAGGATGCAAGGACACATCCAGGTGATAATCAAGCTTAGACAAGGGTCACACATGCCATGCATTTTTTTGGTGCCTTAAAAAAAAGCATGCGTTTTTCCATGCTTTTTTACATTTCTGCATGTGTTTTTTAAGGTGTTTTTTGACACCCTGTGTTTTTCCATGCGTTTTTGAATCAGCACCAAAAAATACTGCAAACTGCGTTTTTTGATGCATTTTTTTAACATGGGCCCCTATGGGAAACCTATGCGTTTTTGCATGGTACTAAATGGTACCATGTGTTTTTGCATGAGTTTTTTAAGGCAGCTCCTCACTTAAGTGCAAAAACGCAAGCCAAAAACGCATGGCACTTTAGGCATGCATTTTTGCTATTGGGGCATGCGTTTTTGTTATTGGGGCATGCATTTTTTGCATGGGGGCCTATGGGTGCGTTTTTACATAAGTTTTTAAAAACGCAGGTCTCCAAACACGCATTTAAAATCTGCAAGTGTGATCCTAGCCTAATTCAGTTGTAAAACCCTCTGTGATGTAATTATGTAATTATGGCTAGACAGGACAGGGGAATACACAGTATAACACCAGCGACACGACAACACTATATATAAATATACAAATATACAAATATAGTTAAATATATACTCAACCCAATATATGACACCATCACATGCATTACCTGTGCTCATGTGGTTTTTTCCCAGTTTTTATGTGTGCCAACCAGCCTTTGGATTTTACTTTTTTATTTCTACAAAATAAAATTTCTTTGTGCCAATTTCTGAACTTAAAGCGTAACCATCGTTTAAATTTTTATTTAATAGTAATGTAGAGCAAGTGATTATAATCAACTTTCACATATACTTTATTAATGAAATCAGGAAGGAAAACATTAAAAAAAACTTCCACAAGATGTCCATAGCAGGCTGTGTGTGAAGCTCATTCTTAGTCACCTCCGTATTCAAGGGGTGTGGGCTTCATAATACAGATGATAAGACTGTCAAATTATCTCATGCCTGCTCCACATTCACATGGCTCTGCTGGGTGTTATGACAGAGCACAGAGCAGAGGCCAACTGAACCAGGTGTCAGATAAGATCTCACAGCAGCTGTTTGAGCTCAGCAGGCTGTCAGCATAAGGTAATTTGATGGTCTTATCATCTCTATTGTGAACGCAGTTTAGCCACACCTGAAGATGGAGGTGACTAAGAATTAGCCTCAAACACAGCCTGCTGAGGACATCTTGTGGAAGTTTCTTTTAATTTTTTCCTTCCTGATTTCATTAATAAAGTATATGGTAAAGTTGATTATAATCACTTGCTCTACATTACTATTACATAAAAATTTAAATGACAGTTACGCTTTAACTTATCATCTTAGCTGCTATGTACCGGGCACTGCATCAGGTGAGCTGAATATCAATGATGATATCACGCCACGCTGACTAATGGAAAGAGCTTGTGGAGGCCATCTGGTAAGAGATGGTTCTCAGGACTCCCATCTACTGTAGTACTCCAAGGTCACTAACCTGGCCAATGCTTCGGGTCCTGCAAATTGATTCACAACAACTCAAGAATATGATATGATAGAATACATTTTTAACTTTTAAAGAAAGGGCCTCAGAAATGTATAGAAGAGAACAATTTGACAGAACAGGGCACACAATCTGGATATACCAATATCAAACCTTGTGGCCTTACAGAAGTACCATATGTGCCATATAGACTTTTCCAGGCTCTATAGATTATTGCTTATAATCAGTCTTTAAAAAAGACCAAGGTTCATAATGGGATTTTGCATTTTTCCATGTTGTTGTATTGAAGACTCCTAATGCACATGCTCCAAAATAACAAAAA
>JARQOC010000005.1:476640771-476655058 GCA_033576535.1 Allobates femoralis | reverse complement strand
AGAGGGGGGGCGTTCCCGGGGCGTTCCCAGCGCTGATTGGCTGTTCGCGGTCATGTGATATGTATCACATGACCGCGAGTGCCCGGGAACGCCCCTCTGACATCACCACAGGTCCTGTCAGAAGAGACCTCACTTGGAACTGGGGATCGCACAGCGGCAGAAGGCGTCGGACAGGTGAAGTATTCATTCTTTTTTATTTTTCAGACCTCAAGGGGGGGGCCCTGGAGCTTGATGGGGGGGGCCTGTATACCTCCGGGGCTGCGGCTGTATACAGCCCTGGGGCTGCGGCTGTATACAGCCCTGGGGCTGCGTCTGTATACAGCCCTGGGGCTGCTGCTGTATACAGCCCTGGGGCTGCTGCTGTATACAGCCCTGGGGCTTCTGCTGTATACAGCCCTGGGGCTTCTGCTGTATACAGCCCTGGGGCTTCTGCTGTATACAGCCCTGGGGCTTCTGCTGTATACAGCCCTGGGGCTGCTGCTGTATACAGCACTGGGGCTGCTGCTGTATACAGCCCTGGGGCTTCTGCTGTATACAGCCCTGGGGCTTCTGCTGTATACAGCCCTGGGGCTTCTGCTGTATACAGCACTGGGGCTGCTGCTGTATACAGCCCTGGGGCTGCGGCTGTATACAGCCCTGGGGCTGCGTCTGTATACAGCCCTGGGGCTGCTGCTGTATACAGCCCTGGGGCTTCTGCTGTATACAGCCCTGGGGCTGCTGCTGTATACAGCCCTGGGGCTTCTGCTGTATACAGCCCTGGGGCTTCTGCTGTATACAGCCCTGGGGCTGCTGCTGTATACAGCCCTGGGGCTTCTGCTGTATACAGCCCTGGGGCTTCTGCTGTATACAGCCCTGGGGCTTCTGCTGTATACAGCCCTGGGGCTTCTGCTGTATACAGCACTGGGGCTGCTGCTGTATACAGCACTGGGGCTGCTGTATACTACCTAAGGGCTGCTGTATACTACCACTGGGGCTGCTGTATACACCACTAGGGCTGCTGTATATACCTCTGGGGCTGCATATACCTCTGGGGCTGCATATACCTCTGGGGCTGCATATGGGGCTGCATATACCTCTGGGGCTGCATAGACCCCTGGGGCTGCATATGGGGCTGCATATACATATGGGGCTGCATATACATATGGGGCTACATATGGGGCTGCATATACCTCTGGGGCTGCATATGGGGCTGCATATACCTCTGGGGCTGCATACACCTCTGGGGCTGCATATGGGGCTGCATATAACCTCTGGGGCTGCATATGGGGCTGCATATACCTCTGGGGCTGCATATACCTCTGGGGCTGTATATACCTCTGGGGCTGCTGTATACTACCTCTGGGGCTGCTGCTGTATACTACCACTGGGGAGGCTGCTGTATACCTCACTGCTGGGGGTTGTATACCTGTGCTGGAGTCTACCCTCGGCTTATACGCGAGTCAATAAGTTTTCCCAGTTTTTGGGGGCAAAAGTAGGGGGGTCGGCTTATACACGGGTCGGCTTATACACGAGTATATACGGTAGTTGGAAAATAGAATATCTTTCATATTAAAGAGGTACTTTAAATTGTATCTTTTGTCCCCTATTTAAACTAAGTAAATAATCCATTTATTCTGGAAGTTTTTCTTCTTCTGTACCTCTCTGTACCAAATTTATGCCCCTAGTAGTAAAGTTACAAATTTTCCTTTCAACCAATTGGGTGTGTACATGTGGGTTCAGCCATATTTTGATTGACCTTCACCAGAGGAAAAAAAGCAAACACTCACAAAGGAGTTCTGTTGTACAATCCCAGTTGGTTAAAGGCAACAATGTGCATCTTTAGGACTGAGAGGTATAACTTTAAAACAGAGAGACACAGAAAGAAATGAAAAACTAGGAGATAAATATATTCCCATGTGACCTCACTCATAAGAAAGACACTTCCTACTATCTCGGACCTGGAGTGCTCCTTGGATAGAGCATTCAGGGTACCTAAACCTCATACTTTAAGGGAGGAAATCCCAAGAGATGTTCTTGTCTGATTCAAGTTTCGAAATACAAAAAACTTGTTACTAAAGTACTTGAGAGACCATAAGATTCTACCAGATCCCTTTGGTCATGTAAATATTTATACTGTCATATCAAAGGAAGCACTACACACAAGACGAATACTCAAACCGATCACAAACACTCTACAGAATCTGGCCATCCCGTATCGCTGGTATGCTCAAGCAAAACTTAATTTTAAGTACAAACACAAAGACATCAACATTGAAACCTTAGATGATGGTCTTAAAATTTTGAGGAACCTTAATATTAAAATCTCTTCCATCACATTAAAGATAGCTACCATAATCCTATGTTATTCGTATGGTTGACGGGAGGCCTTAGTGATAGCCTACTGGAACTGCATGAAATCTGTGACTAAGGGCCCTTTCACATCAGCGTTTTTCGTAATTCGCGGCAGATGCGGTGAAAAAAACCGCATCTGCCGCGTTTGCCGCATAACCGTTCCACTTGCGGCGCGGTTGCGGTTTTTCCCATACAAAGTATAGGGGGACTTGCGGCAGATGCGGCAAGTGCGGTTTTGCACTTGCGGCAGGTGCGGCAGCGAAAAAAACCGCGGTCAGCCGCGGTTTTTTTCGCTGCCGCACCTGCCGCAAGTGCAAAACCGCACTTGCCGCATCTGCCGCAAGTCCCCCTATACTTTGTATGGGAAAAACCGCAACCGCGCCGCAAGTGGAACGGTTATGCGGCAAACGCGGCAGATGCGTTTTTTTCACCGCATCTGCCGCGAATTACGAAAAACGCTGATGTGAAAGGGCCCTTACACAGTTCCATTGAGTTAGTTAAATTTGTTTTCCCTTTCCCTTTTAGTTTGTTGGACATGGTGGTTTAAATTTTACTACTTAAAGTGGTTTTATGCATGTGAGCTGTACGAAACTTATTTTGCTAACAACAAATCTAAAGCTCTTTTCTCAATAGATGCCTATTAATATTTTATCTTACAATGTAAATGGGTTGAAATCCCCGCAAAAGCGCTATCTGTTATGGCGTGACTTAAATAAATACAACACGGAAATAGCAGCTATTCAGGAGTCTAAGTTTGCTCATAATAAACTTCCTAAATTTGAAAATAAAAGGTTCTCTAGGGTGTACCTGGCCTCGAATGTTTCAAAAAAAAGCAGGAGTTGCATTTCTGATAAAAGATACGTTACATTTCGAGGAGCTAGAGACTATTGTAGATCCTGGGGGTAGATACATTTTGCTAATTTGTAAAATAGAAGGGAGAGTATACACTTTAGTTCATTTATATGCTCCGAACAAAGGACAGATGGGCTTTTTGAATGGCATGATAGATCTGAAAAGAAAAGCTTATTATTATTATTTGGGGACTTCAATGTTATTCCCTGTGACTCTATGGACACTACCAGTAGACAGAAACATAAAAGTCTAATGTTAAACCCCTGGCTAGAGAGAGAAGGGAACATCTAGAGAATATACCGTATATACTCGTGTGTAAGCCGACCCGTGTATAAGCCGACCCCCCTACTTTTGCCCCCAAAACCTGGGAAAACCTATTGACTTGTGTATAAGCCGAGGGTGGACCCCAGCACAGGTATACAGCCCCCAGCAGTGTGGTATACAGGCCCCCCCAGTGGTAGTATACAGCAGCCTCCCCAGTGGTATGCAGGCCCCAGCAGTATATACAGCAGCCCCAGTGCTATACAGCAGCCCTTAGGTAGTACACAGCAGCCCCAGAGGTATATACAGCAGCCCCAGGGGTATACACAGCAGCCCCAGGGGTATACACAGCAGCCCCAGGGGTATACACAGCAGTCCCAGGGGTATACACTGCAGCCCCAGGGGTATACACAGCAGCCCCAGGGGTACACAGCAGCCCCAGGGGTATACAGCAGCCCCAGGGGTATACAGCAGCCCCAGGGGTAGTATACAGCAGCCCTTAGGTAGTACACAGCAGCCCCAGAGGTATATACAGCCCCAGTGGTATACAGCAGCCTCCCCAGTGGTATATACAGACCCCAGCATTATTACAGCAGCCGCCCCAGAGGTATACACAGCAGCCCCAGGGGTATACACAGCAGCCCCAGGGGTATACACAGCAGCCCCAGGAGTGTACACAGCAGCTCCAGGGGTGTACACAGCAGCCCCAGGGGTGTACACAGCAGCCCCAGGGGTAGTACACAGCAGCCCCAGGGGTAGTACACAGCAGCCCCAGGGGTAGTACACAGCAGCCCCAGGGTAGTACACTGGCCCCCCTCACTGTTTGGCGCCCCCACCTCACAGGATGCCCCCCCCCCCCGCTTGCAGCGCTGCGCATATACATTACCAGGCTATCAGCTGTCACCCTCCGGTGGCGATTCGCGGCTCCCGGCTCCGGCTTCCATCTTCATCTCTGTCTTCCTGCTTTGTGGCCGGGGCTCATCGCGATGACGTCATCGCGACGCCGGCCGGTCATGTGACATGCAGGAAGACAGAGATGAAGATGGAAGCCGGAGCCGCGAATCGCCACCGGAGGGTGAGAGCTGATAGCCTGGTAATGTATATGCGCAGCGCTGCATGCGGGGGGGGCCATCTTGTGAAGTGGGGGCGCCAAACAGTGAGGGGGTCCCGTATGACTCGTGTATAAGCCGAGGGGGGGACTTTTCAGCCCAATTTTTGGGCTGAAAAACTCGGCTTATACGCGAGTATATACGGTACTTACTATTCTGGTTCACATCTCTCCTTTCTAGAATAGATATGATCTTGGCTGATATTCACTCACTCCAATGTAGTCAAAGCATGGACATATTACAGAGGAATTTGTCGGATCACTCTCCTTTATTACTTAAACTAAATAATAAATACAATGGTAATGCTCATACTCTGTGGAGAGGTAACACTTTTTTCTATCGCCACTCTATTTATAAAACAGAGATCTTTGATTCAATTGCTAGATATTTCAAAGACAATGGCTAGGGTCACACTTAAAACCTGAATTGCGTTCACAGCATCCAGATCCGGATGCGGTGAACGCAATTGTCTTCAGACATTCAGCAATCCGGGAACCGATTGCTGAAGCCGCAATCCGGTAACCGTATTGCTCAGGATGTGTAATCCTGAGCAATCTGGTTACCAGATAGTTTGCTCATCCCTGCTGCCGCAGGGATGAGCAAAGTGCTCTGTGTTCTGTAAAACTTTAAATTTAAGCAATAAATGTTTGTTTAATGCCTCTAGGGGGTGCCCAGTCCCCCTAG
The DNA here is from genome assembly GCA_033576535.1 of Allobates femoralis. Classification (NCBI taxonomy): domain Eukaryota; kingdom Metazoa; phylum Chordata; class Amphibia; order Anura; family Aromobatidae; genus Allobates; species Allobates femoralis. The sequence continues at coordinate 476,649,821 of JARQOC010000005.1, read as the reverse complement.
AGACCTTCCACCCACTCAGGTGTGCATATACTGCTATAATCTGTTATGTACAACAGCTGACTCCTGTCAGCTGTTGTACAGTTTTATGAATGAAAGCGCCGGGCTCCTCAGAGCGGCGCGCATACTATTGCTATTGGTATAGTTTGTGCGCCCCTGTCTGAGGTCCTGAAGCCACTTACAGTAAGATCTATGGGCAGCTGGTTCCTGCATTGCAGATTACAGAACCGCTCCGAAAAGTGCAGCCTGCATGATTTTTCACGCAGGCTGCAGAGCCGGAGACGGAGACGGTTTTTATTATAGGCTCCTATGAGGAGCGTTTCCTGATCCGGTTTTGAGCTTTTTGAAAGCTCAAAACCGGATCAGGTTTTAAAAAAACAAAACGCAGATGTGACCCTAGCCTATGATAATGGAAAAGTCTCTTTAGAGACACTATGGACTGAGCACAAGACTGTTATAAGGGGTGTTCTTATAGAAATTAAATCCAGACACAGTAGAAAAAACAACACTAAAATTGTAGAGCTACAATCAAAAATCAGGATGTTGGAAAATAGCATAGCCTACTATCCGTCCGCAGACATTCATCAAAAGATTATGAAATTAAGATTAGAGCTAAAATCTTTATGTATACAAGATTATGATAGAATGGTCCAACTAGCTAAAACTAAATTTTATAATTGCCATAACAAAAAATTCTAATTTTTTTGCAGCTCGTTTAAAAAAAGGAAAGAATGAAAAAAAGGATTCAGCAAATCAGCAACAAGAATGGCCTCTCAATTAAAAGCCCAAAAATATAACAAACGAATTTAAAAATACTATGAGGAGCTGTATAATCTGAAAAATGATGGCTCAATTCCGCAACCTAATAGTCTGACAATCAATAAGTTTTTAGACTGTGTTCAATTACCCTCACTAAACTCAGAAGAGACTCATTTTTTTAAACCTGCCTTTTACTGATTCGGAAGCAATACAAGCTATAAATGCCTTAAAATCAGGGAAACTGCCTGGACCAGATGGGCTATCAAATGAATATTTAAAAAACTTTGAATCACTTGTGTCTCCTTATATTACTAAACTAGCTAATTCGCTTAAAAAAACTCAAATCTTCCTGCAGAAATGCAGGAAGCGATAATAATCGTAATCCCTAAAGATGGCAGAGACCCTCAGAAAGTAACTAATTATAGACCCATCTCACTTATCAATACAGATGTTAAGATAATTGCCAAGATAATAGTAAATAGACTGTGGGACATCCTTCATATACTAATACATTCGGACCAAGCAGGTTTTATCAAAAATAGAGTCACTGTAGATTCTATACGAAGGGTTCTCAATATCTTTACTCATGTGGAAAGGACGGGAGCCCCGGTGCTTACCATAATTATGGACGCTGAAAAGGCGTTTGATAGGGTGCAATGGGGTATCTTGTTCTCCACCCTCCAAAAATTCAGCATTTCAGGTGAACTTTTAAACATTATACATGCCTTATATTCATCCCCCACAGCAAGGGTTCTTACCAACAACTTTGTCTCCAGTCCTTTCTCTCTATCTAATGGCACATGTCAAGGGCTGTCCACTATCGCCGATCTTGTTTCATTTTTTCCTTGACCCATTTGTTGAAAAAATCAGAACTGAAATAAATATTCGAAATCTGCCGATCGGTGGTAGGCAACATAAAACGTCCATTTTTGCTGAAGACCTATTGGTCATGATTTCGGATCTGATAAACTCACTTAAAGTACCGTTACACGCTGCAATGTTGAGACGAGATCGCCAATGATCTCATGGGATGGCGGTCATTAGGACATCGTTCACAGATCATTGATGAGATGTCACACGGCTAGATATCGTGCACGACGCACCAACTATGCGGCAAGCAGGTATCATTCGCACAACCCAGCAAATGATACATCTTAATTTCTGAGAATAGGGGAAATCGATAACGACATCGATATCGCGGTCTCAGACACAACGATGCAGCAGGTTGGCTGATCATTGATCCTCTGATTTGAGAACATGTTCTAAAATATGGATTCAGCAATCCAATGATTTATTGTATCTATATCTAAGAGTCACATGCAATGAGGTAGTACCGATGTCGCTTGAACGACTCTAAACCCATGACGTTTACGCGATATTGTTAACGATCTCGTACCGTGTAATGGTACCTTTAGGAAACTTATGGATCTGACCACAATTTTTACTAACACATCCTACTATAAACTAAATTCCCAAAAAAACGAAGCTCTCTCCTGTAACATAGACTAAACATTATTAAGCACATTAAAAAAAGAATTTAAATTGGCATGGTCATCTAGAAAACTTTCTTACTTGGGCATAATAATTACTAACCCAATTTGCGACATTATAGACGAAAACATGAAAGAGATTATTAAAGGAATATCTGTAGTTATTAACTTCTTATCTAAATTAGACATTTCATGGATTGGTCGAATTGAATCTTATAAGATGATTATTTTCCCAAATCTTTTCTTTATTTTTAGATCCCTCCCCTTCTGGATCCAACAGAGATATCTACAACAAATTCAAAGCCAACTGTTTACATTTATTTGGGGAAATAGATCTCCAAGGATTTCCAGACAAGTACTTTTCAGACATAGGAAAAGAGGGGGCTTAAGCGTGCCTAACATAAAAGCGTATTACCTGACTACATTATTTACCAGTAGTAGAAAATGGTTGGAAAAGTCGAATATTTCTACATGGGTTAATATTGAGAAATCTCAGATGAAGTCGTCTAATTCAAATGCATTTGTTGTGTCTTATATTATAAACCACAAGAAAACTTTACCACACTCACCTATACTTAAAACTTCCGTCAAAGCTTGGTGTAGTCTTGCTACAATCTCAAAGTCAACTTTCAAATGTGTCTTACCATCCTGGCTTCCAATAGAGATCATTGAGGAACTTTCCTCCTTAATTGATCTCTCAATTTGGAAAAAGGCTAAAGGCCCCGTTACACGGCACAACGTTGAAACTATGTTGGCAAAGATCTCATGGACACGCTGTTGTTTTTGGCATTATTTCAACATCGCTGGTGAGATGTCACACGTCTAGATATCATGAACATCTCACTAATGATGTTGTGAGCAGGTATTGTTCGCCAACCCCGCAAACGATCCCTGCTCATTGCTGTGAATAGACGAAGTCGTCCACAACATCGTTATCACGGTGTCATACAGAACGATGCAGCAGGTTGCTTGAGTTGATGTCATCAGGTTTTACAACATGCTGGTAAACCTGTCAACTCCGATCCAATGATTTATCGTAGCAACTTCCCAGAGTCACATGCAACGAGGTCGCAGCAACGTTGCTGGTACGCCTCCAAACCTGTGACGTATCAGCGATGTCGTTGACGATGTCATGCCGCGTAACAGAGCCTTTACATAGATTTTTGTTCAAATATCTTGGATGGCCATCATCTGAAACCCTTTCTAATATTAAAAAATAAATTCAACCTCACTGCAGGAACAGACTTGGTTGCGTATCCACTATATAATCGAGAATAAAAATTTAGACTTTCATCTTCCCATAAATATTGATCCCCTTTCTCTTGATCTGCTACCTTCCAAGAATTTTTACTTTGGAACCTAACCAGATTACATTTTTGTCTTACCCTTTGTGCATGAAAAATCCTCTTGCAATCTAACCCTGCATCTTTTGACAACACAGCCTCCCAGCTGGAGGAGTGAGTAGCATTGCACTTTCCTGGCCTGAAGGTGTGGTATGTGTTTTTTTTTTTTTTGAACCATCGTTTTTATTGATAAATTTTGTTGATATAAAAACATTAGAGAAAAGTATATATATGTAATAATGAGATGATACATATAATTAATACGAGAAACATGTAGTACAAATAGACCGTGCATTGTCTAGACAAAAAAAAAAAACCTCATAAACATATTATTTCTCTGAAATTTAAACCTCTCCATCTGAAATTCAATAGTAAATCTTCACATCTCATGCAAAGAAAAATATACACGCAATAAAAGAATAGATGAATAGTTAACCCTTCCCCCCCATATCCCCTTACACGCTACCTCATCTCTATCTTGATAAATCGCACTCAATCGATTTGGTTCCTAGTCATCCTATTTAGGGGCTACATCTTAATTTTCCTAACGTTCCTCCCAAGTCTTCTAAGGCGTACCATTCTGTACTCATAAAGGGTGTCATGAATCTCTGGATCTCAGGAACCGAGAAATTTTTTTCAATAAACTGTCTCCAGGGGCGTGGCCTGACCATGACTGGGTGAAGAAGCTCCGATGCTGAGCTCTGCAGACACGGGACCTTAAACTCCGGATTTCACCCACCCTCGGCCCTAAAATGTCTAGAAGGAGGAAGGTGGACGACTCCTTAAGCGGTGCAGCGCAGTCAAGAAAGCAGGAGACTCGTGCTGACATCTCCAAAATGTTCCATGCAGCGGGAGGGAAGGCGGCGCGCTCACCAGTAATGGCGTCGGGAGCGGTACAGAAACAAACACCGCCGTCACAGCTGCCGCTTCAACAGAGTAGCCCGCGGTGCCATGATGCTGGGAACCAGCACAAAGACACACAGCAGACCAGGGAGGAGGCGGGAAGGCGATCTACACCCCAGCAGACACAGAAGGACATCTTACAGCCTGTGGACATGAGTGAAGAAAATGGCGGTGAGTCAGGGGAGCGGGATCCCTCTGGTGCGGCTCCCGGGTTGGCACCATCCCCCACATTGCCATGTGGCCCTCAGTCTGAGCTGCAGGCAATCAGGAGAATGATTGCTGCACTCCCATCAAAGCAGGACATAGATAACATTGTGGCCCGCATGGAAGCTTCTCAGGAGAGGGCATTGTGCTCCATCAGAGAGGACATTGACACCCTTAAGCAGAAAGCTATCAATACTGAGGAGTCCCTGGGCACCATTGAGAACAGACTCACTGCCTTAGAAAAAGAGGTCTCACGGTCCCATGCATATAAGGTCGCTTTCATTATACAGTCTGACGACCAAGGGAACGTCGTAATAACATACGAATAAAGGGGATCCCTGAGTCTGTGTCGGCTAATGCACTTCTGGATACTGCCATGAGCATCTTTAGAACAGTCTTGCAGCAGCCACCTGACTCAACTTATAAAGTGGACAGAACTCACAGGGTATCCAGACCTGCGCCTATTGACCCTGCAAACCCGAGGGATGTTCTGTGCAGGTTGCATAACTACACGGATAAAGACGCCATCGTACGGGCGGCTTGGTCATATGGAGATATATCACATGAGGACGCTACCATACGGCTGTACCCAGATGTCTCCAGTCTTACACTATATTTGAGGCGACAGCTCCGTCCTCTGCTCCTTAAGGTGAAGGAAGCGGGAGCTACGTACAGATGGGGGCATCCCTTTCATTTGATAGTGAGGAAAGATGGAAAAATGTTTTACTTGTGGAGGAGAGAGGAGCTTGATGACCTCTTCGCTTTTCTAAATATTCCATCTATCCCGATTCCTGACTGGCTTTCACTGGAAGGACTCAGGAAATTCACGGCGCTGCGACGTGGCCCATCATATGTATCAGGGGACTCGCGAAGTAAGAAAAGAGAGACCAGAGGTAACCCCCGATCATCACCGGTGTCCGTGTCCTCAAGCCCAAGGCGACAGAGGAGAAGATCTTGCGAGGACTTTCCGACTTGAGAGCCCTAATGCATCCCTTGTGGAGCTGATCGAGACACAAGAGGTTTGCTATATGGGGTCTTACCTAGATTCACCCTGGAGTGGTTTGTTTGAGTCGACCGACCGAGAAGAGAAGAATAATTGTTATAAGCAGCAAATTCTAGTTAAAGTCTTTTGTCATTCTCTTATGTTTTATTTAACGGTACTCATCCTAAGTAAATGAGAGACTCTATAGATATAGATACATATTTATATTATGTTCACTTTAAAAGAAGTTGATGTGTGTGGAGTGAGGAGATGACCAACGTATGATACAGGTGTCCCTAGTCTGCGGACCGTTGCTGTTTGGTCAGTTACGAACCCTACGATTCTCTCTCCCTTTTTTTTTCTGAGAGGATCGATACGCTGGCTTGTCCGGCATAGACTAGTATAGTCTCTTTTACATTCCTTATAAGTTTATTCTTTCGTTCTTTCAAGATCTAGACTTTTCTCTCCCTCTTTTCTCTTTTTCGTAGTCTATTGCATTTCCTTTTCCCCTTACCTCCCTCCTCTCTTCCTAACCCTCTCTCCCCTCCTTCCTTGAAGCTTCAGATTTGTGGAAGTGGTCAACATGTCACATAGCACCTTATCAGCCATACAAATAGGCACGTTGAATGTGCAGGGTCTGCATCATGCAGGGAAAAGATCTATCATGTTTAACTATTTGAAAGCTAATAAAATACATGTTGCCTTTCTCCAGGAGACCCATATGTGCGAGACCAAGCCTTATAAACTTTCCAGCCATTGGTTCCCCTCGACATACCACAGCTTTTCTACCAACCCACACTCTTCTGGCACCAGTGTCGTGATATCGAGGTTGATACCATGGGAATTTATGGACTCCTGCAGTGGTGAGGACGGAAGACTCCTTATGATTAAAGGTAGGATCGCCTCCAGAGTATATACATTCGCCTCGCTATACCTTCCTAACTCGGGTCAGATTACAGTACACCTGCAGTTCTTAGAAAAAATTGAGGTCTTCGCAGAGGGAACGCTGGTCCTAGGGGGAGATTTCAATGTCACACTTGACCCCGACCTTGACACGTCCCGAGGCAGGTCCAGTCTATCTAAAGCAGCAAATAGAAGGCTGAACCGGGCGCTTCATGATCACCAATTGTTAGATGCTTGGCGCCTCCTGTTTCCTACCTCTAAGGACTTTACCTTCTACTCCCCAATACATGATACATATTCTAGACTTGACTTCTTTCTTCTGAGACACACTGACCTGACACAATTAATAGACGCTTCTATTGAGCCGATATCCTTTTCGGACCATGCTTTGGTTAAGATTTCCCTTATGCTCTGTTCCCCGATTCCAAGACAGTGGCAATGGAGGCTAAATGCCTCTTTATTAGAAGATACGGTGGTCCTAGCGGACGTCTCTAAAACACTTAAAGATTACTTTGACTTGAACATCTCTACAGACGTGACACCTGGGGGGTATGGGAGGCTCATAAATGTGTAGTAAGAGGTATTTTAATACAACACGGGGCTCGATTAAAGAAAAATAGAGATGCAGAAATCCAAGATCTCATGGCAAAACTGAAAGATCTTGAAACTAGACATAAGCATCATTCCCACCCCGACCTGAAGAGAGAACTACTAGACGTTAGAGAGACGCTGCGCTCAATCTTACTACACAAGGCAAAGGGGGTACTCTCCAGATGCCGCCGGCACTTCTATGAATATGGAAATAAGGCGAGTAGAGATTTAGCGAGGGCTTCCAGACTCCACAGAGCTGCCACGTATGTCTCTGAAATATCTCATCCTGGTACCTTAAGGCGTTCAAAGTTTCCCCAAGATATAGCTGAGGCATTTAAACACTATTACACCACTCTATACAACCTGGACACAAATAAAACGCCGTTGGCCTTGAATATACTTACAACCCGTATAAGAGAATATATCAAATCCTCGGCCATGCCGAAATTGGCGGACTCGGTAACGCAATCCCTGGAGACGCCAATCTCTGATCAGGAGATTGAAGATGCGCTGTCATCATCTAAATCGGGTAAAGCACCTGGCCCAGATGGGTTTACAGTGGGTTATTATAAAAAATTAAAAGGGTTCCTTTTACCGCACCTGAAAGCCTTTTTTAATGCCATGTCGACATCTACACCACCAAAAGATGCATTAAGAGCTAACATAGCGGTGATTCACAAACCAGGGAAAGATCCTCTACTGTGCTCCAGTTATCGCCCGATATCCCTGCTAAATGTAGATATTAAGATTTTTGCTAAAATTTTGGCGGCGAGACTCTCCCCATTTATACCGGACATGATTCACCCAGATCAGACGGGATTTGTCGCGGGACGGGAGGCCAGGGACAACACCACTAAAGCCATAGATTTAATTTATACGGCCAAGGCATCCAAAACCCCGCTGATGTTACTATCTACAGATGCAGAGAAAGCGTTCGACAGCGTACATTGGTCCTTTATTAAGGAGACATTGTCTCACATCGGATTGGGAGCAAAGATGCTTGGCTGAGTGCTGTCTCTGTACTCCGTCCCGTCGGCAAGAGTACGTGTCAACGGGATTCTTTCAGAGTCATTTGACATTAATAATGGCACGCGCCAAGGATGCCCGCTGTCCCCACTAATTTTTATTCTGACTCTAGAGCCGTTATTACGTCATGTCCGGATGAATGGAGATATTTCAGGCATGCGGGTAAAATCGGGGTACATAAAATTGCGGCATATGCAGACGACCTCCTGTTTTTTGTGACAAAACCAGAGGTTTCCCTTCCCATTCTACTGAAAGAATTAGAGACATATTATACTCTCTCCAACTTTAAAATAAATAGATCAAAATCAGAGGCCCTAAATGTGTCGCTTCCTATTAGCCAAATAAATAGAATACAGAATGCTTTCACATTTCATTGGTCTCCTAAAGCCCTTCGCTACTTGGGAGTACAGATTACTCCAGATGTCAGAGATCTGTATAGTGCAAATTTTCCCTCTCTCCTACGGTCAATTAAAGCAGACTGTGAGAGATGGCTATTGTCTACTTTCACGTGGACCGGTAGATGCCAGCTTTTCAAAATGAGTATCCTTCCTAGGATATTATATTATCTACAGACTTTGCCTACCACCATTCCGTTATCCTTCTTTAAGACAATCGCACAAATGCAGACAAAATTTATCTGGAGTAGTTCGAAACCACGTCTAGCGAGATCAATCTTACATAGACGAAAAAAGGACGGTGGAGTGAACCTCCCGAACATTAAACTGTATTATGTCGCCAGTCACCTCACGCGGGTAATAGACTGGTGCAGACACGGTGCAAACAAACTGTGGGTACAAATTGAGCAAGACTCTACCCCCTTCAGACTTCAGACATTACCCTGGGTATCACTTC
>JARQOC010000005.1:476458892-476640671 GCA_033576535.1 Allobates femoralis | reverse complement strand
TGAGTTAGTTAAATTTGTTTTCCCTTTCCCTTTTTGTTTGTTGGACATGGTGGTTTCAATTTCACTACTTAAAGTGGTTTTATGCATGTGAGCTGTACGAAACTTATTTTGCTAACAACAAATCTAAAGCTCTTTTCTCAATAGATGCCTATTAATATTTTATCTTACAATGTAAATGGGTTGAATTCCCCGCAAAAGCGCTATCTGTTATGGCGTGACTTAAATAAATACAACACGGAAATAGCAGCTATTCAGGAGTCTAAGTTTGCTCATAATAAACTTCCTAAATTTGAAAATAAAAGGTTCTCTAGGGTGTACCTGGCCTCGAATGTTTCAAAAAAAGCAGGAGTTGCATTTCTGATAAAAGATACATTACATTTCGAGGAGCTAGAGACTATTGTAGATCCTGGGGGTAGGTACATTTTGCTAATTTGTAAAATAGAAGGGAGAGTATACACTTTAGTTCATTTATATGTTCCTAACAAAGTACAGATGGGCTTTTTGAATGGCATGATAGATCTGATTCACACACCAGAAAAGCTTATTATTATTATTTGGGTACTTTAATGTTATTCCCTGTGACTCTATGGACACTACCAGTAGACAGAAACATAAAAGTATAATGTTAAACCCCTGGCTAGACAGAGAAGGGTATTTTGATATTTTTCGTTGCCTCAATTAAACATCTAGAGAATATACTTACTATTCTGGTTCACATCTCTCCTTTCTAGAATAGATATGATCTTGGCTGATATTCGCTCACTCCAATGTATTCAAAGCATGGACATATTACAGAGGACTTGGTCGGATCACTCTCCTTTATTACTTAAACTAAATAATAAATACAATGGTAATGCTCATACTCTGTGGAGAGGTAACACTTTTTTCTATCGCCACTCTATTTATAAAGCAGAGATCTTTAATTCAATTGCTAGATATTTCAAAGACAATGGCTAGGGTCACACTTAAAACCTGAATTGCGTTCACCTCATGCAGATCCGGATGCGGTGAACGCAATTGTCTTCAGACATTCAGCAATCCGGGAACCGATTGCTGAAGCCGCAATCCGGTAACCGGATTGCTCAGGATGTGTAATCCTGAGCAATCTGGTTACCAGATAGTTTGCTCATCCCTGCTGCCGCAGGGATGAGCAAAGTGCTCTGTGTTCTGTAAAACTTTAAATTTAAGCAATAAATGTTTGTTTAATGCCTCTAGGGGGTGTCCAGTCCCCCTAGAGACCTTCCACCCACTCAGGTGTGCATATACTGCTATAATCTGTTATGTACAACAGCTGACTCCTGTCAGCTGTTGTACAGTTTTATGAATGAAAGCGCCGGGCTCCTCAGAGCGGCGCGCATACTATTGCTATTGGTATAGTTTGTGCGCCGCAGCTGGTTCCCGCATTGCAGATTACAGAACCGCTCCGAAAAGTGCAGCCTGCATGATTTTTCACGCAGGCTGCAGAGCCGGAGACGGAAACCGGATTGCTTATGAAGCAATCCGGTTTTTATTATAGGCTCCTATGAGCAGCGTTTCCTGATCCGGTTTTGAGCTTTTTGAAAGAAACAGAAACAAACACCGCCGTCACAGCTGCCGCTTCAACAGAGGAGCCCGCGGTGCCATGGTGCTGGGAACCAGCACAAAGACAGACAGCAGACCAGGGAGGAGGCGGGAAGGCGATCTACACCCCAGCAGACACAGAAGGACATCTTACAGCCTGTGGACATGAGTGAAGAAAATGGCGGTGAGTCAGGGGAGCGGGATCCCTCTGGTGCGGCTCCCGGGTTGGCACCATCCCCCACATTGCCATGTGGCCCTCAGTCTGAGCTGCAGGCAATCAGGAGTACGATTGCTGCACTCCCATCAAAGCGGGACATAGATAACATTGTGGCCCGCATGGAAGCTTCTCAGGAGAGGGCATTGTGCTCCATCAGAGAGGACATTGACACCCTTAAGCAGAAAGCTATCAATACTGAGGAGCCCCTGGGCACCATTGAGGACAGAGTCACTGCCTTAGAAAAAGAGGTCTCATGGTCCCATGCATATACGGTCGCTTTCATTATACAGTCTGACGACCAAGAAAACAGGGAACGTCGTAATAACATACGAATAAAGGGGATCCCTGAATCTGTGTCGGCTAATGCACTTCTGGATACTGCCATGAGAAGAATAATTGTTATAAGCAGCAAATTCTAGTTAAAGTCTTTTGTCATTCTCTTTTATTTAACGGTACTCATCCTAAGTAAATGAGAGGTTCATGACTCTATAGATATAGATACATGTTTATATTATGTTCACTTTAAAAGAAGTTGATGTGTGTGGAGTGAGGAGATGACCAACGTATGATACAGGTGTCCCGGGTCTGCGGACCGTTGCTTTTTGGTCAGTTACGAACCCTACGATTCTCTCTCCCTTTTTTTTTCTGAGAGGATCGATACGCTGGCTTGTCCGGCATAGACTAGTATAGTCTCTTTTACATTCCTTATAAGTTTATTCTTTCGTTCTTTCAAGATCTAGACTTTTCTCTCCCTCTTTTCTCTTTTTCGCAGTCTATTGCATTTCCTTTTCCCCTTACCTCCCTCCTCTCTTCCTAACCCTCTCTCCCCTCCTTCCTTGAAGCTTCAGATTTGTGGAAGTGGTCAACATGTCACATAGCACCTTATCGGCCATACAAATAGGAACGTTGAATGTGCAGGGTCTGCACGATGCAGGGAAAAGATCTATCATGTTTAACTATTTGAAAGCTAATAAAATACATGTTGCCTTTCTCCAGGAGACCCATATGTGCGAGACCAAGCCTTATAAACTTTCCAGCCATTGGTTCCCCTCGACATACCACAGCTTTTCTACCAACCCACACTCTTCTGGCACCAGTATCGTGATATCGAGGTTGATACCATGGGAATTTATAGACTCCTGCAGTGGTGAAGACGGAAGACTCCTTATGGTTAAAGGTAGGATCGCCTCCAGATTATATACATTCGCCTCGCTATACCTTCCTAACTCGGGTCAGATTACAGTACTCCTGCAGTTCTTAGAAAAAATTGAGGTCTTCGCAGAGGGAACGCTGGTCCTAGGGGGAGATTTCAATGTCACACTTGACCCCGACCTTGACACGTCCCGAGGCAGGTCCAGTCTATCTAAAGCAGCAAATAGAAGGCTGAACCGGGCGCTTCATGATCACCAATTGTTAGATGCTTGGCGCCTCCTGTTTCCTACCTCTAAGGACTTTACCTTCTACTCCCCAATACATGATACATATTCTAGACTTGACTTCTTTCTTCTGAGACACACTGACCTGACACAATTAATAGACGCTTCTATTGAGCCGATATCCTTTTCGGACCATGCTTTGGTTAAGATTTCCCTTATGCTCTGTTCCCCGATTCCAAGACAGTGGCAATGGAGGCTAAATGCCTCTTTATTAGAAGATACGGTGGTCCTGGGGACGTCTCTAAAACACTTAAAGATTACTTTGACTTGAACATCTCTACAGACGTGACACCTGGGGGGGTATGGGAGGCTCATAAATGTGTAGTAAGAGGTATTTTAATACAACACGGGGCTCGATTAAATAAAAATAGAGATGCAGAAATCCAAGATCTCATGGCAAAACTGAGAGATCTTGAAACTAGACATAAGCGTCATTCCCACCCCGACCTGAAGAGAGAACAACTAGACGTTAGAGAGACGCTGCGCTTAATCTTACTACACAAGGCAAAAGGGGTACTCTCCAGATGCCGCCGGCACTTCTATGAATATGGAAATAAGGCGAGTAGAGCTTTAGCGAGGGCCTCCAGACTCCACAGAGCTGCCACGTATGTCTCTGAAATATCTCATCCTGGTACCTTAAGGCGTTCAAAGTTTCCCCAAGATATAGCTGAGGCATTTAAACACTATTACACCACTCTATAACAACCTGGACACAAATAAAACGCCGTTGGCCTTGAATACACTTACAACCCGTATAAAAGAATATATCAAATCCTCGGCCATGCCGAAATTGGCGGACTCGGTAACGCAATCCCTGGAGACGCCAATTTCTGATCAGGAGATTGAAGATGCGCTGTCATCATCTAAATCGGGTAAAGCACCTGGCCCAGATGGGTTTACAGTGGGTTATTATAAAAAATTAAAAGGGTTCCTTTTACCGCACCTGAAAGCCTTTTTTAATGCCATGTCGACATCTACACCACCAAAAGATGCATTAAGAGCTAACATAGCGGTGATTCACAAACCAGGGAAAGATAATCTACTGTGCTCCAGTTATCGCCCGATATCCCTGCTAAATGTAGATATTAAGCTTTTTGCTAATATTTTGGCGGCGAGACTCTCCCCATTTATACCGGACATGATTCACCCAGATCAGACGGGATTTGTCGCGGGACGGGAGGCCAGGGACAATACCACTAAAGCCATAGATTTAATTTATACGGCCAAGGCATCCAAAACCCCGCTGATGTTACTATCTACAGACGCAGAGAAAGCGTTCGACCGCGTACATTGGTCCTTTATTAAGGAGACATTGTCTCACATTGGATTGGGAGCAAAGATGCTTGGCTGGGTGCTGTCTCTGTACTCCGTCCCGTCGGCAAGAGTACGTGTCAACGGGATTCTTTCAGAGTCATTTGACATTAATAATGGCACGCGCCAAGGATGCCCGCTGTCCCCACTAATTTTTATTTTGACTCTAGAGCCGTTATTACGTCATGTCCGGATGAATGGGGATATTTCAGGCATGCGGGTAAAATCGGGTGTACATAAAATTGCGGCATATGCAGACGACCTCCTGTTTTTTGTGCAAAACCAGAGGTTTCCCTTCCCATTCTACTGAAAGAATTAGAGACATATTATACTCTCTCCAACTTTAAAATAAATAGATCAAAATCAGAGGCCCTAAATGTGTCGCTTCCTATTAGCCAAATAAATAGAATACAGAATGCTTTCACATTTCATTGGTCTCCTAAAGCCCTTCGCTACTTGGGAGTACAGATTACTCCAGATGTCAGAGATCTGTATAGTGCAAATTTTCCCTCTCTCCTACGGTCAATTAAAGCAGACTGTGAGAGATGGCTATTGTCTACTTTCACGTGGACCGGTAGATGCCAGCTTTTCAAAATGAGTATCCTTCCTAGGATATTATATTATCTACAGACTTTGCCTACCACCATTCCGTTATCCTTCTTTTTTTTTTTTTTTAATCAGATAAATTTTTATTGAGCAAATAAACAGGCATACAGGAAAATGTCCAGTACATACATTTTGTCATTAAATCTCTGAAACCCCTTTCCCACTCCCCTCCCTCCCCCCTCACCCCTCCCAGACAGCAATCGCCAGTAACAAATCATATCAACAATTTTTTAAGTATGTCACAATACAGTCCTCCACCCTCCATTCCTTCTTCCCTTCATACATCCCCGATTTACACTTATATATTCATCTCTTCCTACGTGCCATATTCTAGCCATGGAGACCAAATCTTAGTGTATACACTGTCCCTCCCACGTCTACGATATATGTTACTTTCTAGCTTGGAAATATAGCTTGCCTGTGTCAAAAATTCTCTTCTTGACGGAGGTTCCTCCCTAATCCAGTATCTGGCTATTAGTTTCCTTGCTATAAACAATAGTCTTGCGATGGCCGTTTTTGAGTTGGGGTCCACACGAATCTCGTCCACGTAGCCCAGTAGGCACACCACTGGTTCTCTTGGTATATCGCATTTATATGCCCCCTCTATCCTGTTAATGATCAATAACCAGTATGTTGACAGTCTCGGGCATGTCCACATCATATGATATATCCCAGCCCCCTCCATTTTACATCTAGGACACTCCGATGTGGGTCTCAAATTCACCCCAAACAGAAAGGCAGGGGACCGGTAAACTCTATATATCAGATATAGCTGGGACAATCTGCCCGGTTCACTGAGGGATAGATTCGGGACCCACTCCAGAATGGAGGACCATTTGTCCTCATCTATGACTCCCACTTCCGCCTCCCATTTTGTTTTTGCTCGTGTCGGGTATTGAAGCGAATATGTATGTAACAAGTCTCCATACACCGTGGAGATCACTCCTCTCGTAGGTCCGTTGCCACATACATAATCCAACACTATGTCTTTTTGTATAGAAATCTCCCCAACCTTCCGTTGTGTCTGGAAGGCATGGTGCATCTGTAGGTATTGGTATGTCCCCGATTCTCTCAGTCCAAATTCCCCTCTCAATTGTGTAAATGATTTTAAGCTATTCCCAATCAGTATCTGGTGCACATATCCAATGCCCTTATTTTGCCACTCATGTAAACATCCCATCTCTCGTATCTCCTGTAGGTTGTGGTTGTTCCACAGTGGAGAATATTTGGTGAGCTGTGTTATGCCTCTCGCCTGTTTCAATTTCTCCCATACTTTGTGATATAAAAGCAGAGTGGGATTTAGTTTCCCCGCTAAGTACATGGCACTATCCTCTAAGCATTGCACCAGCGGACATTTCTCCATTACCTTTTCCAGTATTCTTTGGACTACTGGACCCTCTGCTCGTTGCGCCCATCCCCTCACATGTTGTCCCTGAGCCGCCAAGAAATAAAGGTATGGATTCGGCAATGCCAGACCCCCCTCATCTTTAGGTTTTTGCATGATCTCCAGCCTCAAACGTGCCTGTTTTTTCCCACAGACTAGGCTCCTAAAAATGGAGTTAATCTGTTTGAATCTCTTCTGTGGGACCCAGATGGGAGCATTGTGCAATATGTATAGCAATTTAGGCATCAAAATCATTTTAATTAGATTTATCCTGCCCACCACAGATAGGCATAGTTTACTCCAAGCTCCCACCTTTGCCCTGAGAAGGTCCAATACAGGGGACAGATTAATAGTAAGGTATTCCGTAATTGGGGCTGAGACCCATACTCCCAAATATTTAAATTTATCCACAATACGTAGTCCCCCCGCTTCCATATTACTAGGCAGCCTTTTTTCTAAAGCTAACAGCGTAGACTTAGTCCAATTAATACGCAGGCCGGATACATCTCCAAATCTCTCAAATATTCTCATGGCGCTACCCAAGGATTCTCCCGGTTCCTCCAAAAACAGCAGGATGTCATCTGCATACAGAGCCACTTTTTCCTCCAGGTTCCCGTACCTGAACCCTACCACCTCCTGTGCATCTCGTATCTCAGCCGCCAATGGTTCCACCGCTAAGGCAAACAGGAGGGGGGACAGTGGACACCCTTGCCTCGTGCCCCTACATAAGTCTATGCGTTGTGACAATATCACATTTACTCGTACCCTGGCCATTGGTTGAGAGTACAGCAACCTCACCCACGAGAGAAATTGTGGGCCAATGCCCATCTTTTCCATGACCGCCCACAAGTACCCCCACTCCACACTATCAAATGCCTTGCGGGCGTCCAAGGATGCTATCACTCTCCGGCCGGCATTGTCAACCGGCAGCTGCATATTTAAATAGAGTCTCCTTATATTAATTGCCGTCGACCTACTCGGCATAAAGCCTGATTGGTCCGGATGGATCAATTTATTGACAACCCCAGACAACCGGTTAGACAACACCTTTGCCAGGAGTTTGACATCTGATGTCAAGAGTGAGATTGGTCTATAGGAGTCCGGATGTTTCAGGTCCTTATCCTCCTTTGGTATCACTATGATAATCGCCTCTCTCATGGATGCGGGCAGCACTCCCCCCTCTCTTGATCTTTCCAATACTTCTCTAAGTTTGGGCAGCAGTACCTCCTCCATATTTTTGTATATTTCAATCGGAAGACTATCCCCTCCTGGAGCCCTGTCGTTAGTCATAGAAGCCAGCGCTACACTCAGCTCCTCAACTGTCAGTGGTCCCTCCAACCCCTCTCTTTCCATTGTCGACAATCTAGGTAATTTAACCCCTTGCAAGTACGATACCACACTCCCGCCAGTGGCGTCCGAGCCAGAGGAGTATAGACCCCTATAGAAGTCCGTGAAGACTGATCCTATCTCCACATTATTCACAGTTATGTCACCATCCATCTTCTGAATGGAGTATATGAATGGGGTCCTCCTCTGGGCCGCCGCCACCACCGACACCATATGTCCCACCCTTTCCCCCTCCTCATAAAAGGCGGACTTCTGAAATTCTCTCCTTTTCTGTGTCATTTCCAGTAAATACTGATTTACCCTCTCTTGTGCCTCCTTCAGCCTGTCTCCAGCCTCCAGTGTACCAACTCTAATCACCTCTGCCTCCGCCACACTCAAGGTTTCTACCACTGCCTTTTCTTTCCGTCTTGATTCTGTTTTACAACGACTAATTTCTCTAATGAGAAGTCCCCTTAGATATGCCTTTCCAGTGTCCCATACTATCTGTGGCTCCGCACTCCCCTCGTTTAAATCAAAATATTCAGCAATCTCTGTGGTCAACTTGTTCATATCCAACGAGCGCAGCCATGCCGGGTGAAGTCTCCAGCCCCCCTGCCTCCTCATCCTAGACTCCGCCCGCTGGATACACACACAAATGGGTTTATGGTCTGATATTATCCTTGGCAGGTATTCCACCTTTGCTACTATCGCCTCCATTTGTTCGTTACCCAGTGCCATATCTATGCGGGATAAAGTATTGTGAGTTAACGAATAACACGAGAAGCACCGTGTTTCTTCGTTTCTCCCCTCTCCACATGTCTCTCAGTCCCAGCTCCCTAACGTACGTACCGAATGGTGTTATGTGGCTCTGTGTTCTGTCTGGATTAGACTTGTGTTTGTCCCAAAAATCGTCTTGGACATTATTAAAGTCTCCTATTAAAAGGAGCGGAATGTTCCCAAGTCGTCCCACCCATTCCATCACTTCTCTGATTTTTTTACTTGAGTACGGCGGAGGTATATACATAGCCACAATAGCTGTAAGTACCCCCCATAGCCTGCACACCAAAATGACATATTGTCCCTCCGTGTCTGTGTGGTGATCCACGTGTTCATACTTCGTAGTCATAGGAATCAGTACAGACACTCCTCTGGAGTATGTGGAGTATGTGGCATGATACGCGTCTGCAATCCATCGCCTTTGTAGAACCCCCTGTGTATCTTTTACCAGATGTGTCTCCATTAAGCAAATCACTGCCGGTTTCTGGTCTTTTATATGTTGTAAAATGGTAGTCCGTCTGGTCACGTCAGAGAGGCCTCTTACATTCCAACTTAATATTCTAATATATTCACCCATATTCACTGGTATGATCGTTTGTGTACAATATGTCCCAGGCCATGTGCTGTCTTTCCCTCCCCCCTTTCCCGAAAATATTCTGCCCTCCCTCCCCCCTTTCCCTTCCCCCCTGGCTCCTCCCCTCCCTTTCCCTAACTACTCGTCTCTCACCGAGAGTGGGTCTCCAATACCCAGCGCCCAATCTGCTCGGTACCTTGAAACTTATGATTGCAATCCTCCTTCCTCCTCCCGCCTTAAAGAAAATCGTTATGCAAAAATCGTTATGCAACTTATCATACATGTGATATACACTACAAATTTACAGTAGGATATAAACCGCATATCCCAACACCATCCGGACTCACTCCCAAACTTATAGTACTTCAG
This sequence comes from Allobates femoralis, assembly GCA_033576535.1. Lineage (NCBI taxonomy): Eukaryota > Metazoa > Chordata > Amphibia > Anura > Aromobatidae > Allobates > Allobates femoralis. The sequence continues at coordinate 476,631,111 of JARQOC010000005.1, read as the reverse complement.
AAGTTGTCCGGATACACCCTCAGCCCCCTCGCCCCCATCCTTGGATTCAAGAAAAATAAACAGCCCGTAGTGGGTCAAACAAGTCCCCCTTTACTCTGAGGACTATAAAGTATAGCCTCTTGGGTATAAGACCCATTTGGTCCTCTACACAAGCACAGTTCGACCAATTCCCGTGGCACACTTGGGAATACCACTGCTTAACTTTAGTCCCGTCCACTGCCACAGCCGTCTGTCACTTTAAGCTTTTTAGCATTGGCATCCAGCCAGTGGGCAGCCTCTTCTAGTGTAGTAAAAAACTGAACTTTGTCCAGAGCAATCACTCTCAGCCTTGCTGGGAAAAACATTGAGTACTGTATCCCCATGTCACGCATGCGTCTCTTAACTCCCTTGAATTGCATCCTTTGCTTCTGTACCGTTGGGGAATAGTCTGGGTACATTTCAATTTGCTGCCCATTAATTGTCAGATCCTCTGCATCTCTTGCTTTCCTCAGGATAATGTCCCGGTCTCGATAGTTTAGAATCCTGGCTAGCACAGTGCGGGGTTCCGCCCCTGGTGGTCTTGGCTGTGTGGGGACCCTGTGGGCTCTCTCAACTGCAAATACTTTAGTCAGGAAATGTTCCCCAATCTTTCCTTTTAGCCAGGTTTCTACAAATCCAGTGGGGTCTCTCCCCTCTGCTTTTTCCGGTATGCCCACTATACGGATATTGTTCCTTCGTGACCTGTTCTCCAGGTCGTCATTCTTTGCAATCACCTCTGCTAGCTGCTGGCTGTGTCTTTTCTCAGCTTTTTGCATGGCTGTAATAGTATCCTCTGCTGTTCCCACTCTCTCCTACACTGCAGCCATGCGCTTATCAGCTTTTTTAAGGGTTATATTTATGTTGGTGATCTCCCCCTGCAGTCTGTGAACCTGTTCAGCCACAGTGGTCAGTGTCTTTTTGCAGGAGGACACTAGGCAAAACACATCCCTCAGTGTGGGTTCTCCCTCCAACACAGGCTCTCCTGGGCTCCCTTCCGCTTCCCCCATAGCTGGGTCTGCCTTATCTGTAGTGCCAGCTTCTCCCTCTGATTGGGAATCCTCTTCCTCCACTGTCGGGCCACTCGCACCCTCTCCTGCAGCACCCACCTTAGCTCCTTCAGATTTCCTGGAGAATCGCTCCAGTTTTGCTGCAGCCGCCATCCTGTGTCTGCAGGCGGTATTCTCCTTCTCTGCAGCCTCCCGCGCTTGGGAGCCTCCACCTCCAGCAGTGCCCACATCTTGCTGCCTCCGTCTCGTCATTGCGGCCGTGTGCGGGCTCTAAAATACCGGCAATCGGGTCCTGGCAGTCTCCCCCGTCACACTCGGCAGTATGGGGCTCCAGGTCGCGGGATTCACGGCGGTACAGTGTTTTGGTCGGCGGGAGATCTCCACACTGCGTCCGCTCACATTACCCGCTAGGCCACGCCCCCCGTTATCCTTCTTTAAGACAATCACACAAATGCAGACAAAATTTATCTGGAGTAGTTCGAAACCACGTCTAGCGAGATCAATCTTACATAGACGAAAAAAGGACGGTGGAGTGAACCTCCCGAACATTAAACTGTATTATGTCGCCAGTCACCTCACGTGGGTAATAGACTGGTGCAGACACGGTGCAAACAAACTGTGGGTACCAATTGAGCAAGACTCTACCCCCTTCAGACTTCAGATGTTACCCTGGGTATCACTTCAGAAAGAAGTATGATCACCCGACGATTGGGGCCACTCTTAAAATTTGTGACCACACTTTGGTCAGATCTTTAATGATACCACGCGCCTCTGTTTTAAGTCCGATCCTTAGCCACACAAACTTTAAGCCTAGTGTTGATGACACTGTGTTCCAACGTTGGATAACGTCGGGTCTAGACAGGATTGAGAAATGGGGCGACGGTGAAACTTGGCCAACCCTCGAACAACTCAACTCGATTACACGTCCGACAGCGCTGGGTTTCTGGAGATGTGTGCAACTCGCACATTACCTTCAGGGGCTTCCTTCTAGGAGGACGTATTTACGGCCTAAGACATCATTTGAATCCTTGTGCTCTACCACAGTTGACTGTAGGCATGCATTATCACAGACATACGCGTGTTTGATCTCTCCCCCGGATCTCCCGACTCCTTTTCATGCTACGTTGGGAGACAGACCTAGGTCTTAAATTGTCCACAGAACAGAGATCAGCCATTTTTACTTTAGCTCACTCTGCCTCAGTAAGTTCAAGACTGCAAGAGGCAAATTATAAATTATTGACGAGATGGTATAGAGTTCCAGCTCATCTGCATAGACTCTTTCCTTCTGTAGACCCGAGGTGTTGGAGGTGTGGCGAGGTGGATGGTACGCTACTTCACATGTTCTGGGAGTGCAGAAAACTTCAACCATTTTGGTCAGAGGTGACAAAAGATCATACGGACGGTTACGGAGTACACTGATGATTTAGGTCCAGGTCTCTTCATGTTACATCACTGTAGGATTCCCCCACACAAATATAAACACTCGCTGATGTGATTCTTAGTTATGGCAGCGAGATCCTGCATCCCGATACTTTGGAAAAAGGAGACGTGTCCTTTTGTAGCTATGTGGATAGAGAGGGTGAACGACCTCATGCATCTCGAGGACTTGACATCCGCTGTACATGACACATATGAGAAATTCAGAAACACATGGTTTAGCTGGATGAGTTTTCAACAATCTGATCTGTATAAGACTCACAGAGGTTCCTAATGGGCCTGTTCCAATTGGAAATGATGGTGAACCTGTGCTACAGAGTGTATTCTTAACTCCATGGAGGCTCGAAAGGTTCCCCCGTGCCTCTCGCTTCCACCCTTCCCTACCTCTCTATCCCTCCCCACCCATCCCATCCACGTATTGGCTCATTTCTTTCTTTCTTCTTCTTTCTATCCCTCCCTTTTTAATTTTTCTTTTAGCAGTAATGGACGGATCGTCTATAGAATGTATAATGCTTGTCTTTTTATCCTGACTGGCAGCTAGATTTCATTTGTTATAATAGATAACATGTTTTACCTGCCGTAGTTAGTTTCAATTTCTATATTGGTAAACTGAGCATTTTAACCAATTTCATTGTATTTTCGGACTTATAATAATGAGACTTGTTCTTTGTTTCTAAAAATTTTGTAATTGTAAAATGACTAAATTTTTGTCATTATAAAATGAAAAAATAAAGAATTATAAAAAAAATAAACTGTCTCCATTTAAGAAAATTTTTTTCGTGTGGTATGTGTTGACCATGTACTGGAGCTATTTTGCACAGTGGGACACAGCAAATAAGATGGTATATAACAGACACAAATTTATAAGATTATCTCAGCACAGGAACAATTTTTTACCCATTCAACTGTGGAACCTATTATTTTGTCAAAAACAATTCAATAAAAATTAAGTTTGTTCATGAGACAAACCCTTTAATGAGATAATTCTGTAAATAGTTTGTAATAGTTTCAGATATAGGTGAACAAAACAAAGGAACATAGTTGAACTTTACAGAAAAATATTGTATCTGCCAAGCAGTGACAGTGTCAAACTGGAATAGATTCTAATGCTGTTGAGCCCTGTCAAAAGTAAAGTGGTATAATTCTGACTGACAAAATGTATACAATTAATTTAACCGAATAGGACTCAACATGACGAATGAACTTCACACATTGTTATCCAGTGGCGTAACTTGAAGCCTATGGGCCTCAATGCAAAAGCTCCAATGGGGCCCCAATATTTGCAAATCTTTAATAGCAATAGTCTTTTTCTATAGGCTTCTATAGGCTTAAGGGACTTTTGGGGCCCTCTTGGCTCCAATGCCCCGATCCGATTAGCTATATTTCATGTGCTAAATAGCTTATTATGCAACAATATTCATATCTTTTTTGTCTAAAATAATGTCATATCCTCACTTAAATTCTACCTCATTATTAATAATATTATTATTTATCATTATAGTGTTCATTAATTCCATGGAGAGAGGACCCTGTCCATTAGGGCTCACAGTCCACAGGGGATGGGTGAGGATACAGTGAGTGAAGAGGGATGACCCTGCCCATGAGGGCTCACAGTCCGCAAGAGGTTTGTGTTGCCCAACATTTTTTGTGCAATTGCCCTGCGTGCATTTGTATCACCTTCACCAGTAGCTATCCAAAACAGTATATCCATAAATAATACAATAAAAATAACGATACAAAATTTGATCCAAGCTGAAGGAATTACTTCATCACTGCAACTGATTACACCTCATTCTGATGTGAAGCCAGCCATGCCATCCTATAGCTAGTTATGTTGTAGGACAGAAGACAGAATAATTTCACAATTTCTGACTTGTCATGCCATCACTTTTTCTTAATCAGGCCCTAATTGAGCCCTAACTGAGGTTATGGTTTGAAAATAAAATGTGCTTCATCTTTTGCTGAATTAAAGGCAATAGTCAGCAGTGGAGCCCAGGATTGTTTAGGTTGGAGGCAATTCCAAAAGTATTTCAATTGCTTTAATTGCTTTTGGCTAGCTTGTAGTATGCAAAACAGACTGGAGTGATTTCTCAATATATTTCAGCTTCTAAAACACCACAACATTCTTCCTTAGATGTTCAGGGTCTCCTCTAATCATGAAGTAGTGCCAGGCAATTTTCTACATGAGGACTGATATACACATGTTCAAAGAACTCTGTCATTTTCAAAATAAAAAGTCATATCTATACAGTAAAGAACATCTCTAGGAAAGCAAATTGATGTCCTAACCTTAGAATAATCCATGAGGGTGTGACCAGTGTTGCATATTCCCCCAAGGACATCATCAGTAGAAATAATATGTGTTGTGCCAATGTGACTATTTCATTGTGTATCCACATATACTCAGCTATACATACTGTATCACTGTGTCCAGTACTGCAACTCAACCCCATTCCCTCCAGTGTAACTTTGCTGCTATGTCTGGGTAACTGATGAAGGAGATGCAATGACTTTACATTGTTGGGTGGTAGGGGAATAACCCCTAACAATCACAAGTTTATGGCTCATTCTAAGAATAGTTCATTAGTGCATTTCCCAAAAAAAGCAAAACTTAAAACTGCAGTTCTGGCTGGAGCAGAACATATATTTTACTTTGTTACAACATGACCAGACATCCATGAATGTTTTAATAAAATACACCAGGAAGAAAATGGGGGGGGGAAATAAAGGGTACACAACAAGGAGTGCACAACAAGTACACAGGGGGAGTACACAACAACTCTACGTGGCGATGCCGACCCTATGGTCGTTTTGGCATACCTTCGTTAAGGACTGACGCGTAACGAAGGAACACCAAAAAGACCGTAGAGGTCAGCGGCGCCACATGGAATGCACATCTGTGTGCCATTATAGGTACATAATATTGACTTTGAAGAAGTGGTTACAGTTATCATACAATATTTTTGTTGGTTGGGATTGCTGCTAGTGAGAAGGTTTACAACGTGTATGTCTGCACTTTCATTAAGGCTTAATAAGCTCTGTGCACTTTGATCTGTTACTCTGCCCTACATGATATTTTCTGAGGTGCCCTGAAGGTTAAAGATATTGTCTCCCTGGGTACCTATGAAAGACAGTCATGAACATTTTAGTACAAATTGCCATCTATACTAATATGATTGTCTCTCTATGTATGTAATTATTATATGTATCACTGACCATTTTCTTGTGTATAACACTCCATATAGTGCTGACATACAGTGCTGCTTTTCCCTGTTGTGTACTCCTTTTTGTGCACCCGCCTGTGTTCTTCCTGGTGTATTTAATCAAAAAATTATCGTTCAAAAATTGTCATTCATGGATGTCTAGTCGTGTTGTAATAAAGTAAAATATATGTACCTGTAGGTGCGACCTATCTAGTCCATTCCAATGGTTTGTTTAATTATGAATGTGGATTGCTAATCCCGTGTACAAGGCAATTAGATGAAGTGTTCTAATTGGAGCAGAACAAAGTGATAAATTTGGCTTATTTCCTGGGAAAAACAGAGTGTAATACTCCAATACTCCATGCAATGTGCCATGTGCAAAACTCAATTGAATGTGCAATACTTTAATACTCAGGCAGCGAATTACCACCTGAGCCATTCCTAAAATACTTTACATGATGACATCAGAGGGGTATGTCAGGTTACAATAGCAACACGCATGAATTAGCAAAGAGTGAGCATTGTGGACAGAAGATGAGCACAGCACTGAAGTAGTCATAGATGAATAACATAAATCTAGTAAGTCTGAGTACACTTGTAAGGAGAAAATAGCTGAAAGCTAAATGAGCATTTAAGTTTGCTAAAAAAAAAAAAAAAACATGAAGATGGCTAGCAGTAGTATCTCTAGTTCTAGGTTTGAAAGTATATTTTTTATATGTTAGAGAGCATCTGGTACAATAAGGAATTATTTTGAATTATTTTTACTAACACTATATTCTGCAGAACATACAGTTCTGGCCAAAAGTATTGACACCCCTGCAATTCTGTCAGATAATACTCAGTTTCTTTCTGAAAATGATTGCAATCACAAATTCTTTGGTATTATTATCTTCATTTAATTTGTCTTAAATGAAAAAACACAAAAGAGAATGAAGCAAAAAGCAAAACATTGATCATTTCACACAAAACTCCAAAAATGGGCCAGACAAAAGTATTGGCACCCTCAGCCTAATACTTGGTTGCACAACCTTTAGCCAAAATAACTGCCATCAACCACTTCCGGTAACCATCAATGAGTTTCTTACAATGCTCTGCTGGAATTTTAGACCATTCTTCTTTGGCAAACTGCTCCAGGTCCCTGATATTTGAAGGGTGCCTTCTCCAAACTGCCATTTTTAGATCTCTCCACAGGTGTTCTATGGGATTCAGGTCTGGACTCATTGCTGGCCACCTTAGAAGTCTCCAGTGCTTTCTCTCAAACCATTTTCTAGTGCTTTTTGAAGTGTGTTTTGGGTCATTGTCCTGCTGGAAGACCCATGACCTCTGAGGGAGACCCAGCTTTCTCACACTGGGCCCTACATTATGCTGCAAAGTTTGTTGGTAGTCTTCAGATTTCATAATGCCTTGCACACAGTCAAGTAGTCCAGTGCCAGAGGCAGCAAAGCAACCCCAAAACATCAGGGAACCTCCGCCATGTTTGACTGTAGGGACCGTGTTCTTTTCTTTGAATGCCTATTTTTTTCTCCTGTAAACTCGATGTTGATGCCTTTGCCCAAAAAGCTCTACTTTTGTCTCATCTGACCAGAGAACATTCTTCCAAAACGTTTTAGGCTTTCTCATGTAAGTTTTGGCAAACTCCAGCCAGGCTTTTTTATGTCTCGGGGTAAGAAGTGGGGTCTTCCTGGGTATCCTACATACAGTCCCTTTTCATTCAGACGCCGATGGATAGTATGGCTTCACACTGTTGTACCCTCGGACTGCAGGGCAGTTTGAACTTGTTTGGATGTTAGTTGAGGTTCTTTATCCATCATCCGCACAATCTTGTGTTGAAATCTCTCGTCAATTTTTCTTTTCCGTCCACATCTAGGGAGGTTAGCCACAGTGCCATGGGCTTTAAACTTCTTGATGACACTGTGCATGGTAGACACAGGAACATTCAATTCTTTGGAGATGGACTTGTAGCCTTGAGATTGCTCATGCTTCCTCACAATTTGGTTTCTCAAGTCCTCAGACAGTTTTTTGGTCTTCTTTCTTTTCTCCATGCTCAATGTGGTACACACAAGGACACAGGACAGAGGTTGAGTCAACTTTAATCCATGTCAACTGGCTGCAAGTGTGATTTAGTTATTGCCAACACCTGTTAGGTGCCACAGGTAAGTTACAGGTGCTGTTAATTACACAAATTAGAGAAGCATCACATGATTTTTCTAACAGTTCCAATACTTTTGTCCACCCCCTTTTTTATGTTTGGTGTGGAATTATATCCAATTTGGCTTTAGGACATTTCTTTTTGTGTTTTTTTTCATTGAAGACAAATTAAATGAAGATAATAATACCAAAGAATTTGTGATTGCAATCATTTTCAGGAAGAAACTGAGTATTATCTGACAGAATTGCAGGGGTGTCAATACTTTTGGCCACAACTGTAACTGTAATTTTCTTCTAGTGATCTACACAGTTGTCCTAGATTTGAGTAAATCTCAATAAAATGGCTTTTAATGATTGAAATATGTCCACCAAGTATGAATACAAGATTTAGTAGCTGTTGGGTCAATTATGTGATATCTAGCTCTGCTTAATCTGCTGCTTCAGCCTATAACCAATAACTCGTAAGCCAGATTTCACCAAATCTGGACTCTGTCAATTTATGTTGTAATAACTCTGGAATGCTTTCACATATCTCGGAAAAATATTGGAATCTGAGAGTCCTCAGTGGTTGATACCTTTTAATGGCTAACTGAAAAGATGGTAAACATAGCAAGCTTTCTGGCCACTATAGACCCTTCATCAGGCTGCCTCTCAGATTCCAATATTTTTCTATCTACTGACTAACACGGTACAAACATTTTTTACCTTTTCACATATCTCAGTGAGGCTGGGGTCACACTTTTTCATAGAATTGCGTTCACCGCATCCAGATCCGGATGCGGTGAACGCAATTGCGGGCTCACACATCTTTTAACAAAAATGTGGGGAGGGAACCGCAATGCAGTAACCGGATTGCTCCGGATGTGTAATCCGGAGCAATCCAGTTACTGTACAGTTTGCTCATGCCAACTGCCGCAGGGATGAGCAAACTGTTAAGACAGTAATAAAAGTTTTAATATTCGTAATAATTGTGTGAAACATGTCTCTAGGGGGTGCCCACACCCCCTAGAGACATGCTACCTACTCAGCTGCGCATATAATGAGTTATTATGTTATGTACAGTAAGCCGCCTCCTGGCGACTCTGTACAATTTTGTGAATTAAGCTGGCGGCTTCACTGACAGTTGCGCACATACTATATATACATTATGTATATTATGTGCGCTGTCCGAGGACCTATACACATTTACAGTAGATCTATGGGCTGCGCAGACCATAAATCTGCTGTAACAGCCTTCAGAACCTCGGACAGTGCACATACTATACGTAATGTACGTATAGTAAGTGCGCAGTTGTCACAAAATTGTACAGAGCCGCAAGGAGGCGGCTTACTGTACATAACATTAACTCATTATATGCGCAGCTGAGTAGGTAGCATGTCTCTAGGGGGAATGGGCACCCCTAGAGACATGTTTCACACAATTATTAGGAATATTAAAGCTTTTTTGTACAATGCAATACTTTGCTTATCCCGGCAGCAGCCGGGATAAGCAAAGTATATACGGTAACCACATTGCTCAGGATTACACATCCTGAGCAATCTGGTTACCGCATTGCGGGGCACAGAACTGCTCAGAAAACTGAAGCCTGCGTGATTTTTCACGCAGGCTGCAGAGCCGGAGGCGGTAATCGGATTGCTTGTATCCCATGCGGCAGTGCAACTGTTAAATAGGAGAGGAATAAAGCGGCAGGAATGGGAGCTTTTTGAATGATATCGTCACACTGAACGATCCTGCTTCCTGAAGCAGCGTTAATTGGACGACGAATGATAGATTTGAGGTCAGGATCTCAAATCTAGGATGAATGATCCAACAATCTTTTCATCCTATATCGTTCGTTTACACGCAATGACGCCCGAACGATATCTTTTCAACGATCACAACAATGTAATATATAAAGCTGAATGTGTGTATGTGTGTGTGTGTATGTCCGGGATTGGCATCTACACCGTCGCAACAACAGCCACAAAATTTTGCACAGTCACACATCTGGATCTCGAGAGCGTCATAGGCTATGTTGTGAGGTGAAATTTTAACCCCGCACGTTCCAATTCACCAAACTATTTTGGCCCTATCTACATAATGGAGAGAAAGTTACCAGTTGACAGTGGTGAATGAGAGGGGCTTAATGACAGCACCAAAGACTAACAGCATATACCAGCATATAGTCACTAAGGTGGGGCCCTGACATGGAATATTCACCACACATGGGGACATGTATACACACCATATGCACACATAGAATAACAGCTAAGGTGGAGCCCCAACATGGATACTCACCATGCACCCAAACACAAACACACACACCACAAAGAGACACACACAACACAGAGACACACACCACATAGACATGCCTCACAGGGACACACACACCACAGGGACATACACACTCCACAGGGACACAGAGACACACACACACCCCACAGGAACACACAGACCCCATAGGGATGGACACAGACCACAGAGACACTCCAATTATTATCATTAATCAAGCTTTATTTGCAGATTTTACAGTTTGCTCATTCCTGCGGCAGCAGGGATGAGCAAACTATCCGGCAACCGGATTGCTTCAGATTACACATCCAGAGCAATCCGGTTACCGCATTGCGGAGGCTAGAACCACTCTGAAAACTGCAGCCTGCATGATTTTTCACGCAGGCTGCAGATCCGGATGTGGTAACCGGATTGCTTGTAAAGCAATCCGGTTTTTAGAATGGGCTCCTATGAGGAGTGTTTTCTGCTCCGGTTTTGAGCTTTTTCAAAGATCTAAACCGGATCAGGATTTGTAAAAAAAAATGCAGGTGTGACCCTAGCCTATGGCTTTTATTATATAGATATTAAAAAACCTAAGGAAGAGCACAGAGTGTTCTTGCTCTAAATTACATAAAGCCATCCAGAATAATCTTGAATGCAGGCAGGTACTCAACTAATACAAACCTACTAAGGCCTAAATCCTAAAGTCATGAGGTGTGGACAGCCATTAGGTGAACAAAAAAACAAAATCAAAATGAACACAATATACTGATAGGATGTTTAGATTGTGAGCTCCAAGAGAGACAGCATTACTGATGTATGTAAAGTGCTATGGAATTAATAGCGCTATATAAATGAATAAATATTATTATTATTATTAATATTAAAACATCAAAAGCAGTGATTGTGTTTTCACAACAGTAGAGGGCAATGGCACCCCTTGTTATCACCAAAACCTAAATCAACAAGAAACATAAAAAAAGAAACAATAATTCATCTGAGCATGACAGTCGTCATTTTTCATACAGATAGTGAGAATCAAGACTCTATAATAAATATAAATGAAATAATCTCACCAATCACATGATGGTAGCTAGAGTACTCACAGACCTCAGGGACTATCAGGATAAATGACCCTATAAAGTCCCTAAATCAATGTCTGTTCTATGGAATCCAATTGCTCACACCCTAATGAGAGCAGTTCACATCTTCCGCTGTCAAGGTGTAGTGGTGACAGACAAACCTTGCTAGGATAATACACCTAGTGTTTGATACATGCTGCCCACGAATTGAGCAGCATGAATTAGCTGTCAGGTTTGCTTTAAAATTAACTTGTTACAAAGTCATGGCTTCCATTTTGATAGTTAGCCTTACATATCACCAGCTTTTAGAGTTTCAAAGAGGCTGTAGTGTAACAGCTAGAGATGAGCGTACCTTTCAAAGTTTGGTCCAGTTCTGGTCACCAAACTTCCCAGTGTTGAGCAAACCTTTTCGAGTTCAGTGCTTTACACTTTCAAAGAAATGGAGCAAGCATCGCTGTGGTTGGGTTCAGTTGGTGCTTGGACCAGTGCGAGCAGCGGGTAGTGTTTGATTGGTTTGCACTGGGCTTAAAAGCACAGTTTTTAAGTGTAATGTGTGTCAAAAATTAATTTGGAAAAAATTTCACTTCCCTACCCCCGGAAGTGTTTTATGTATGGCTGGCTGTATGTGGGCCAAGAGCTTAACTGCCAATCAGTGACTTCTAACTAGGTTCGGATCACGAATAGTGCGCCAAAAGGTTCAGCTGCATGGCCTGAACCCAAATTTCAAAAGGGCCCCTCATCACTAATTATAACTTGCAAGTGCATGTTGCCTTTCAGCATTATTTACAGTATTTGAGCATTTGCAGATGACCTCATTAACTTCACCATTTTAGCAGAAATACGCAGAATTCCAGTTATCATATTTGAGCGATTGGTTTCTAATGTCATAAAGTGTTATTGTTGTAGCTCTTAATAATGGTCAAAATTGTGGTTCTGTTAAAGTCAGCTAATGGTGTATTAAAAATTAAAATCAGATTTAGGTAATTACAGTGGTATGATATGTGGTCTCATCTAGCACAGTTTACAAACAAATTAGCTAACAGATGATTGTGCTAAATATGAAAAAAACTGTAATAATAATCTTCTATGTATTACACTGATGGGTAAGGGTCATCCATCAACCTAGAAGTTCCTCATGATCCATCTTTCATTTTCCATCATGGTCATCACTGTAATTCAAACAATAGATATAACAAGCTTTTTTAGAACATTAGAGCTACTTTTCTACTTTCTCCTGTCCACAGAAAAAAAATTGTACTAAAAGGAATAAATGAGGGATAGCATGGGACAATACAGTAACACTTTTTCCATCTTGGCTTTTATAGTAACCTTTAAACTGCTTGTTTTTCTTCTTTCAAGTTGATTTCATGGCACCTTGTGTATATAATAATAACCCCTTAAAATGAACCTTTCAGGAGGACTTCACTCATAGAAAAAAATTGATGGGGAATTTTATTGGATTGTATTATGCCAAGTAGCGCCTATGTATTGTGTAGCACCTATCGCCAGGGTCCAGGCATCTCCCCAGCAGGGAGACAGGTGACCACAGTATACACACCTCTCTGGCATATGCCCAGGCACCATCTCCTGCTTCCTGCCCTGTGTTGGAGGTGTTCCAGGTACATGCTTAGGCTGGGCGTGACATGGCCCTTTTTCTTAAAGGGTCAGTGTGCCCTGCCAGGAAGTGCCTATGGCAGAGAAACAAAGAGTAGTTAAGGCACCTTCCCACTATGGGAAGTTCCTGAGCAACACGTTCTATACCCTAGTGACATATTGTAGGTCTCAGGTCCCTGTTCCTGTTACTCATTCCTGTGTCTGGATATCCCATTCCTCTGTCTACTAACCTGATCCACTGTCCTAGTACCCTGCCTGTACCCAGTGTACCTGTTGTGCCACCACACCTACTGCATGTGATTGAACCAGCTGTGCAATCATACCCGTTGAATTTGTCAGTTCCAGCAGTGCCAGCACCTGCCACCAGGCAGCACCTACACACCAGAGATGGTGCCTGTCCATTGGAGTTAGTTGTCGTAGTACTGAGATCCCCTGTGGTTGTACCTGGCAGTTACCTATCAGCATAAGCCTAACCTCTCCATCGGAGGCTCTAGTGAAGACTCGGTAGTCATCCTTGTGGTGATCGGTGCCTTGTCCCATTGGGTCCACTCCCGGATGCTTGCCCCTTCGAGCATTACACCATCATTGAGCAGCCAATGCACATTACCTTTGAAGTGCATTGGGGATGTTTTTGTTCTATGACCTATACAGCCATATAACTACTTTGATTTAATTCAATATTTTTTTTTTTACGAATACGTCTACTGTAAATGCCACAACTTTATTATTTATGTTTTGTAGAAAAAAATATATGTTGATTTAATTTTTGTAGGAAAAGTTGTTTTCATTGACAGATTTGTAGCACCTGTAATTTAAAGCTTACTTTTTATTATTTTTGTGGGGGTAGAATGAAAATAAAGAAGATCTGACATTGATTTATATATTTTTTTTTACTTTGTGTCCCACACTGTATAATTAAATTTAGAAAAAACAGTACAGAATTTGTTTACTGGTGTGTAAAAATTAATAATATTATTATTACTAATAATATATAAGCTAACTTTTTTAGAAGCTGTATACGTAGAGCAATACCAAATTTACCGCAGATTATTTTCTTGAAACATTACATTTTTATTGAAGTTTCATGATAGACAAATATAACAATCAAGATAGCCATAATTCAGCCACAACAGGGAATGTATTGCCATAGAGATGAGCAAGACAACTATACATGTCTATAAATTGGTCAAAATGATGAGGGCAGAAGAAATAAAGAAAAACAAAAAAGTAAAAAAATATAAAAAAATAATACTAAAAGAAGAGATGCTTTAGTTAATATGTCTAGTGTTCCGCAGAATTAAAAAACTGAAGAAACATAGAATTTTCATCACTAATATCCAGTGATAGTTTAAGCTTATACAAGTCTTCCTTTTAAAAGTTTGTAGATTGTTTTGCACTTTTGCTGAGCAAAAACATGTTTTCTGATGAAAAGTTCATTTTAATTCTTAAAGTACATTTTTGGCTGGTTTCACACTATGATTTTCCGGTATCCATGTGAATCCAGCTGAAACCGGATGACCCGAATGTTTTCGGCCCCATTGATTTTCAATGAGGTCACAAAAACTTGCAGGTGCATCCAGTTCTTTACGGTTCCCATTGATCCGGGTGTCTACGTTTTTGCACTGAGACCGAAAAGACATTTTGGAGCAATTTTGATCACCTTGACAATGCAATGAACACCCGGATCTGGGGCAATGCATGTTAAATTACAATGAGACTTTATTGAACCCTGATCCAGCAGAATTTGAATCCCCCTGGATCCGGATGCCGGATCCATGTTTTTAGTCTGAACATGCCCAGAATCCATAGGGTGCATGTCATTTTCCACCGGATCCAGCAAAAAAAGATATCTGGATGCAGCTGTCTGCTCCCACACCAGTATTATAATACGGGTGCAGATGAATCCAGTTTGTCAATTGCAAGGAATTACGGGGGAATTTAAGAGGATCCAGGTTTTACCTGCATCACCACAGATTCCAAAAAACAATAGTGTGAAACTAGCCTAAGGCCCCTTTCACATCAGCGTTTTTTTTAAATCGCGGCAGATGCGGTGAAAAAAACGCATCTACCGCAATTACCGCATAACGGCTGCACTTGCGGCAAGCCCAATGCAATGTCTATGCGGGCTTGCGGCAGGTGCGGCAAGTGTGGTATCGGCACTTGCGGCAGGTGCGGCCGCACCTGCCGCAAGTGCCGAAACCGCACTTGTCGCACCTGCCGCACACTTACCTCAAGCCCCACAGACATTACATGGGGCTTGCCGCAACTGTGCCGCAAGTGCAGCCGGTATGCGGTATGCGATTTAAAAAAACCGCTGATGTGAAAAGGGCCTAAGCCTGGGGTCACACATAAGCCCTGGATCCGTTATTTGCATCAGTTTTTCAACTTTAGAATTCTAGGTCCAAAAACTGTTACTGTTAACGGATCCTGGACTGCTCTGCTATGCCTTTTTTAACAGGACCCAAAAAATGCTGCAAGCAGCGTTTTTTGGGTGCAGTAAAAAAACGGATCTGTTTTTTTAACATGGGCCCCTATAGGAAACGGATCCGTTAACAAATGGCACATATAGTCACCATCTGTTAATGGATCCGTTCTTGCTAGCTTTTTTTGGCAAAAATGGGCAAAGTCCAAAAAAAGCATAGCTACACAGGAGGCTCAAAAAGCAGCCTTAAAATAACGGATCTGTTATTGAAACCAGTGGGAAAAACTGATTGGCATGTGTGACCCTAGTCTAAGTAAGGTTTTTTTGGTGCAGTTTTTTTTTAATTTCCAAACAAATCCATGAATGGGTTAAAAAAGGAATGGTAGATATGAAAAATTCCATAGCAAGGTCTCTTCGTGCTCCTCTGATCCCAGGCTTTGGGGCCGCATTATGCTGGTCTTTGAGATGACTGACTAGCATCTCTTTGGGCTTGTTGGACCCATCAGGACCTCGCTCTTCACACATTTGGATCAGCACAGCTTTCTCATACTTCTTATAAGCAGTTTCCATCTTAGCAGTCACTTGCCAAAAAATAAGATAGAATCCAAAAATGAGAGAGAGGGGAGAAGTGTAGCTGCAACATATACAGTATTGCCCAAGATAGTATTAAACACTGAGCTTGATCCTCAAAACTTTGCATAGAATCCTCGCAAGAACCAAGTACCGTATATACTCGTGTATAAGCCGACTTTTTCAGCCCAAAAATTGGGCTGAAAAGTCCCCCTCGGCTTATACACGAGTATATAGTGTGAGTGTGACGGGGGTGCTGAGTGTGACGGGGACGGGGGCTCTGACTGGGGGCAGGAGGAGGCAGGAGGGGGCTGCAGTGACACCGCGCGGTCACGTGGGCCCGCCTCATTAATATGCACGCATCCCCCTGTCCATCCCCGGCAAGGGGATGCAGTGCATATTGCCCCACACAGCCCCTGGCGGCCCCCGGCAGTGGTATACAGCCCCCCCGCCTAGTACCGGGCCCCCATGCTGCGGCACAGCATACAGTAGCTCATACATTACCATCTCCTGCAGCGCGCGGCTCCTCCATATCCCAGCCGGCATCTTCCTGTAGTGTCATGTGACTGGCGCGTCACATGACACTACAGCAACAAGCCGGGCGGGAGATGGAGGAAGCGCGCGCTGCAGGAGATGGTAATGTATGAGCTACTGTATGCTGTGCCGCAGCATGGGGGCCCGGTACTAGGCGGGGGGGCTGTATACCACTGCCGGGGGCCGTCGGGAACCCTGTATACCCCTGTGCTGGGGGCTGCTGTATACCCCTGTGCTGGGGGCTGCTGTATACCCCTGTGCTGGGGGCTGCTGTATACCCCTGTGCTGGGGGCTGCTGTATACCCCTGTGCTGGGGGCTGCTGTATACCCCTGTGCTGGGGGTTGCTGTATACCCCTGTGCTGGGGGCTGCTGTATACCCCTGTGCTGGGGGCTGCTGTATACCCCTGTGCTGGGGGCTGCTGTATACCCCTGTGCTGGGGGCTGCTGTATACCCCTGTGCTGGGGGCTGCTGTATACCCCTGTGCTGGGGGCTGCTGTATACCCCTGTGCTGGGGGCTGCTGTATACCCCTGTGCTGGGGGCTGCTGTATACCCCTGTGCTGGGGGTTGCTGTATACCCCTGTGCTGGGGGCTGCTGTATACCCCTGTGCTGGGGGCTGCTGTATACCCCTGTGCTGGGGGCTGCTGTATACCCCTGTGCTGGGGGCTGCTGTATACCCCTGTGCTGGGGGCTGCTGTATACCACACTGCTGGGGGCTGTATACCTGTGCTGGGGTCCACCCTCGGCTTATACGCGAGTCAATAGGTTTTCCCAGGTTTTGGGGGCTAAAGTAGGGGGGTCGGCTTATACACGGGTCGGCTTATACACGAGTATATATGGTAAGTTTTTAGTCAGCGGAATGAATGGGCAAGACCTGGAAGGAGACCCAACAGCCCTGGCCAGATTAGCGGCTCAAAATACAGTCCAGCTCACCCCAGCTTCTGATTGAGCAGCTGAGATATCATTAATAATACTGACAGCCCAGTATACACCTGAGTTTATGAGGTGGCTGATCTGTCAGTCACTGCATTCCCAAGGACACCGTGAGTAGTGAAATTGTGACAAATTTTATAATAAATTATTAATACTACTATTTATTTTTAAAGGACCAATAATTCCAGAGTGCTGTAGATGTGAAAAGAGTTACATACATATAACACCTATATTACACATAGTAAAATACAGTAAACAAACTGACAGACTGATACAGAGAGGAGAGATCCCTGCCCTCATGTGCTTACAACCTATAAGGTATTGTAAGGAAATAGAAGATCACGGGTTCACTATTTCCGATGGTAGTGAGGTGGCAGCAGGGTTATTGTAAGGAGTAGATTTTCCTGAAGAAATGCCTTATCAGGTTGTGTCTGAAGGTTTCAATTGTGAGACACAATCAGACATGCGGAGTACTTGTATCCCAGAGGATAATGAATGTTTGGGGAAAATCTCGCAGGCTTTTACGGGAGGAACATACAAGAGGACTGAGATCTTTTGAGGACCAGATATAACATGTGGGAAGATATAGGAACATTATTTGAAGATGGATTAGGGAGATAGATTATGGATGGCCCTGTAAGTCATTATTATGTATTTCTATTATTTATGCTTCCCTCCTATCCTCTGTAAACTTCAAAATAAAAGATTAATTCCATCTGTCAATCACAGTAAGTTCTCTGCTGCCCACTCCCCAAAGAATTAATATTCATGTATCACTACACTGCCATGCCCCCTCCTCTGGATTTTATGCTGTGTGAATAATTACAGACAGAGGAGAAAGGAGGGGGAGGAGGTGTGCACTCTTAGCAGATGCACATCTGACATCATTGTGTGTATCTGAGGCATGTGTATAGTTTGTGCTGGAGATATTTCTTTGTGTTTATATGAACATTTAATCATTTGCTCAGCAGATACACACATTACATGTAGGCAGGAAAACCAATGTTCATATAAACAGAAATATTTTACAGATTGCACACACTGTAGTTATGTTAATACAAGAGTTGTAGCACAAAACACCTTCCCCCTCTCAACACCCTCCCCAGCAGCCTGTAGAAACCTGATAGATTCAGTGTAACTTTAGCAGAGGAGAGGGACAGATAACATCTTGGATAGGTGTGGATATTTAAATAACCATTACATACTGTGACTCTCAGACTGCTCAGGAATCAATCATGTCAATTACTTTTACAGCATGTGAAGCTGCTTATAGCAAGAGAACTACACAGAGTACCTTAATGATTTTTACATCTTCTGAAAGGTCTACCCGAACACTATTCAAGGGTACTATTATCATCATACCGAAAAATGACCTGACAGAGTCCCTTTAAGAGTGGACTGTAAAGATGCCAAAATGTTAGTTGAGAAAATAATAGAGTAATATATTGCAGTAGTCAAGGTGAGAGATGATTGGAGCAAGTGCTAGAATTTTAGTTAAATAGAAGTAGAGGAAAGGTCAAATTCTGCATATATTTTGAGTTAGAGGTAACAGGAGGTGGTAAGAGCTTGGTGTGTAATTTGATGGACAGAGCACAGAGTCAAGGGTTACCCTGAGACCTTGGACTTGTGTTACATGAGAGAGCATGATGTCATTTAATGCAATAGAAAGATTTGGTAAGAGGGGGGAGTGAAATGGAGCAAATATTATTAGCTTGGCTTTGTCCACATTATGTTTTAGGAAGCATTGTGACAAGAATGAAGATGAGATTCTGAGAGGTAACATGTTTGCCAGAAAGGTAGATTTGAGTGTCATCATCATATGGGTGCTACTGTAATCCATGGGACTTTATAAGTTTTCTTATGCTAAATGTAAAGATACAGAAAAGTAGAGGTCTTAGGGCAGAGCCTTGAGGGACCTTAACAGAGATAGTGTGACATGAGACAGTAGTTTGAATTAGAGACAGTAATTGATGCAGTTAGTGAGGTATGAAGACGTCCAGGAGAGAGCAAGGTTTTTGATGCAGGAGAGGGAAAGAATAGAGGATTTGTGGTAGGTAGAAGTGATCAACTGTGTTTGGCTACGTTCACACATTGTGTATTTTGCCGCGTTTTTTTACGCGCGCTTTTCAAAATACGCAATGTGCCTTTTGTCTGCCTGCAAAGTGAATGGGAAATTCACTTTGCAGTGCAGACATTGCGTAAAAATACGCAGTGCGTTTTCCGGGAGAAAGCGCAGCTCCGTAAACAATTGATATGTCAATTGTTTACGCAGCTGGTCCTGCGTATTCTCCCAGAGGGGAGGAAGAATCCTGCTTCCTCCTCCCCTCTTTGACAGCTGTGGCCGCCCATTAGATTTCACAGTGTATTAATATACACTGTGAAATCTAAATTAAACAAAAGCAATTGAATGAAAAATAAAAAAGAATGAATACTTCACCTGTCCGACGCCTTCTCCCGCTTTCTGGTGCCTTCTGTCGCTATCCGGTCTCCGGTTCTAAGTGAGATCTCTTCTGACAAGACCTGTGGTGATGTCAGAGGGGCGTTCCCGGGCACTCGCGGTCATGTGATACATATCACATGACCGCGAACAGCCAATCAGCGCTGGGAACGCCCCGGGAACGCCCCCCCTCTGACGTCACCACAGGTCTTCTCAGTACACCTCTCACTTGGAACCGGAGACCGGAGAGCGGCAGAAGGCACCAGACAGCAGGAGAAGGCGTCGGACAGGTGAAGTATTCATTCTTTTTTATTTTCCATACATTTGCCTCTGTTTAATTTAGATTTCACAGTGTATATTAATACACTGTGAAATCTAATGGGGCTGTCACAGAGGGGAGGAGGAAGCAGGATTCTTCCTCCCCTCTGTGACATCACTGCGCTTTCTGGAGTAAAGAAAGCGCAGTGTGTGAAAGCCCCTGCATATTTTGTTGCACTTTTTTGCGCGGCCGAAAAACGCGGCAAAAAGCGCGCGCAAAAAAGCGCAGCAAAATACGCAAATGTGTGAACGTAGCCTTAAAGGCAAAGAACAGCTCTAGGAGGAGGAATATAGAATTTTGTCTGTGGCTTTGGCAGTTAGTAAGTCATTTATAATTTTGGTTAGGGTAGTTTTAGTGGAGTGTTGGGGAACGGAATCAGGTATTATTGGTTATACTGTAGAAGAGTGTGTTGGATGAGAGATGGGAGGAATGTTCAATATGGACATTCTGTTCAAGGAGTTTAAAGGTGACAGGGTGTAGTGATAGGGGACAATAGCTAGATGTAGGCAGTGTGTCAAGGGATAACTTCTCCAGGAATTAAAACATTTTGCATGTTTGAAAGAGGAAGGGAGGACAGCAAAAGTTAACGATAAATTGAAGAGAAAGAGTATGGCTGGGATTAGCACTGTGGTAAGACTGAATAGTAAGCGGGACAGTATGAGGTCAAATGCCCAAGAAGTGGAGATGTAATTTGGTGTGAAAATTAGGAAGTTTCAGTAAAATGTTAGCAGAGAGTCACTGTGGCGATGTTATATATATAAATTTACTAAGGCCCCTTTCACATCTCTGCGTTTGCTGTGTTTTGCTGCGTTTTGCTTCATTTGCGTTTTTTCCGCGTTTTTACCGCAAAAAACGCATGAAAACGCATGCGTTTTTGTCCCCATTGATTTTAATGGGAACGCATGAAAAACGCATGCAAAAACGCATGTCAAAACGCATGTGCGTTTGCAAAAACGCAAAACGCATGCGTTTTTGTAAACGCAGCCCAAAACGTTGTTTGCCACGTTGTGAGCTACGTTTGCAAAAACGCATGCGTTTTGCGTTTGTGCAAACGCACATGCGTTTTGACATGCGTTTTTGCATGCGTTTTTCATGCGTTCCCATTAAAATCAATGGGGACAAAAACGCATGCGTTTTAATTCGTTTTTTGCGGTAAAAACGCGGAAAAAACGCAAATGAAGCAAAACGCAGCAAAACGCAGCAAACGCAGAGATGTGAAAGGGGCCTAAACATAAGGAAACAAATAATTTGCAGTCATGTCTACTAGATGATAAAAGTAGTTATGTAAGTCATCGCACAATCAAAATTCCTCTGTTTGTCTAAAGGAAAGGCTTGATACAAGATGAACATTCTGTGCACATACCCAAACGCACAGGGATTGTGGTTGTGTGACAGGAGGTGAGGGTTCAGTGAGAGCTGGTGAATGGTATTGGCTACAGGGATCTTACATCTTCTCACATGAAGCCTCCATGCTGATAGTTTTATGGTGGGTTTACACACACCAATCATTGTATCCAATCTCTGAACCAATCTCTGGTTGCAGTGAAATCATGGACAGATTGCTCCATGTTGTACACAGCCACAAAATGGAACTATGTGTCCATGATTTCACTGCAACCAGAGATTGGTTCAGAGATTGGATACAATGATTGGTGTGTGTGTAAACCCACCATTACTTCTTTTTTCTGCTTCATTGAAACAAAATAAAGGCAAAATAAAGACACAGTGAAAGAAGTCAGGCAAAGAGGTAGCAAATGTGCAAAAGTGAACATTTTCTAGTAACAGGAATAGTAGATGAACATGTTCAGCCGAAGACACATTTAGATTAATCTGGAAAACTAATTTAGGTACAAACTATTTTGTTATCTGAATTTTCAGTGCATTGTTTTTTTTCCATTGATGCCAATAAAGAACTTTATGCTTTTACAATATCTTGTAACATAAAATAATCACTTAGGCTGGGGTCACAGTAGCATTTTTTACATGCATTTGTGGAGACCTGCGTTTTCAAAAACGCATGTAAAAAACGCACCCATAGGCCCCCATGTTAAAAAATGCATGCCCTAATAGCCAAAAAGCATGTGTGACAGTACCATGCGTTTTTGGTGCTTTTCCAAAAACGCATGCGTTTTTTAATATGGGGCCTTATGGGAAACGCATGCAAAAACGCATGTACAATTAGTGCCATTCAAAAACGCATGCGTTTCCCATAGGAGCCCATGTTAAAAAAACGCATGCGTTTTTTTAACATGGGCTCCTATGGGAAACGCATGCGTTTTTGAATGGCACTAAAAGGTACTAATTGTACATGCGTTTTTGCATGCGTTTTCCATAGGGGCCCATGTTATAAAAACGCATATGTTTTCATCAAAAACACATGCGTTTTTCAAAACGCACCAAAAAATAGTACATGCACTATTTTTGGGTGCAGATTCCAAAACGCAGCCAAAAATGCAGGGAACCATCAGACACCTTAAAAAACTCATGATGACATGAAAAACGCATGTAAAAAAGCTAGCAGTGCAGTGCATTTTGACACTGTGTTTTTCGCATGGGAGCCTATGGATCCGTTAAAGCCATCAGTTTTCGTGAATTCTAAGTTGAAAAACTGAGGCTTTTAACAGATCCAGGGCTCAAGTGTGACCCTAGGCTACACCTCTCCTGGTACAAGGCCCCATCCTGGTATGTATGATCCCAATCCTGGTACGTAGATACCACCCTGCTACATGGCCCTATCTTAGTACATAAACCTCACCATTGTTTACTTATGGGGGTTGTGGTGGTGGGAATGGTGTAGCAGAGTAAAGGGGGAGTCACACGCGTCAATGTCGTCAGTGAGATGATTGCTGACGACATTGACGGCTGATCGCTGGTGAGCTGTCACACAGGCAGACTCACCAGCGATCAATTGACCAGAGACATCATGGAAACGATTTAAATATCGTTTCCACGATGTCTTGCTCCCGCTGCCAGCCTGCTGGAAGCGGGAGCAGGCTGATCTCCAAGGTAAACTGCGGGTATTTAGGCAGCGCGCGCTGCCTAGATACCCGATGTGTACCTTAGTTACCAGCCTCCTCCGCTCACCGGCTGGTATCTAAGGTACACAGCGGGTAACTAGGCACCCTAGTTACCCGCTGTGTACCTTAGATACCAGCCGGTGAGCGGAGGAGGCTGGTAACTAAGGTACACATCGGGTATCTAGGCAGCGCGCGCTGCCTAGATACCCGCAGTTTACCTTGGATACCAGCTCCCAGCGCTTGTGAGAGGCGCTGGGAGCTGGAATATCGCTACTCCCGGTGTCACACGCAGCGATGCTGCGTGTCCACCGGGCGACCATTGCCAGGTTTTAGAGCAGGTTCTAAAACCTGGCGATCATCAACCAGCGATTTATCGCTGGTTGATTCAGTATGTCACACGCGTCAATATCGCTGCAACGTCACGTGCAGCCATGATCGTGCAGGCGATATTGACGCGTGTGACATACCCTTAAGGGTATGTGCCCTCAGGAAGTTTTGCTGTGCTTGAGATCAGGTTTTGCCTTGGTATTATGTAAATGTATGCTAATCTAATCCTGAGTTTTTGGTTTCCAGCAAAACCTATGTGATCAGGGAATAGCTTTCACACACACTGGTTTTTGTTATCTGCAGAAAATGGAAACACCAGAGGTTTATCTGTGTTTTATGGTACTGTCACGCGTCACGATATCGCGTAGGATATTGCATAGAAGTCCCGGGAGCGCACTCGCACGGAGATTTGGAACGTGATCGGAGTGTAGATGTGTGACGTTGAAATATCGTCTACAACATTGTGGCGATTCCGGGGTGAGATCGTGAATAACAGGTCATTAGGATTCCTTGTTTTCACAGCGCTAAATGGGAGAAATCGTGGAACACATCGTTATCGCAGTGTCACACCGCACGATGCAGCAGATGGCATTATCGCAGATCGCCTGATTTGAGAACATGTTCTCAAATCTGCGATGTGCGATCTCACAATATCTCACACTGATATTGCGATGTCAGACGCTATGACGCACTTACGACATCGTTCCGATGTCACAGCCACAGCCCCAAACACGTGACTTCTATGCGATATCCTACACGATATCGTGAGGAGTGACGGTACCTTTAGAAAGAGTGAGCATGTCAATTCTTTTCTGCACTTTTGCTAATGTGGAAACACCTGTGATGTTTCCATTCTGTGCAGAGAAATAAAACCAGTTTGTGCGTGAAAGCTTTTCCCTGATCACATAGGTTTTGCTGGAAACCAAAAACTCAGGATTAGATTAGCATAGATTTACATAAAACCAAGGCAAAACCTGATCTCAAACGCAGCCAAACCTTCCTGTGGGCATATACCCTTACAGGAAGCAGAGTTGCTCGTGGATGTTGGCAGTGGGGCAATTCTGCGGGCCCAGAGTTATGACGGCCGTATGCCACCATTGCTTTTACAGGTTCCAGCAGCCAATCTGCGCCTCCCTCTACTGTGATGGATTTGAAGATAATGGCTGCGGAGGTGGCGCAGCTCGAGATCTTGGCTGTCTGAAATCGCAATCTGCCCCTGCAACCATTTTCTTAAAGTTCATCACAGTAGAGGTAGACACAGATTGCCTGCTGTAACATGTAAAATCAATGGCGTCTGCAAACACCACCGTGACAGCTCCACTGCTGACATCAATCAGCAACTCTGCTTCTTGTAATTCTGCTACACAGCCACCGCAACCCCCCTGGATAAGAACAAAATCCAAGATTCGGATTGTAAAACGTACCCCCCCATTTTCTCTGCAATTTGAGAGGGAAAAAGTGTATCTTATAATTCAAAAAATATAATATATTTATGACATACTGTACACTGCAAATGCAGGAAAAAATATTCTTAAGGTTTTATTTTCGTGGGAGTTTTATTTTTTTATTAGACCAGTTAAAGTGCCACATAATGTATTCAATTGGAATGTGGAATGGAAACAAATATTATTTTGCCTTTTTTTATTTTTATGGTATTCATTTTGCAATAAACACTCAGAATATATTTAAAGGCCCCTATATACCTTAGAACAGAGGTCTCAAACTTGGCTGGGTTGGTGGGCCGCACATAGAAAAAAATTGGTATCAGGGGGCTGCATTGCTTGTAGGACTAAGTAACATTTTTAGTAATTCCACAATTTTTCGCTGTATGTAGTAATGTAATGTCCAAATCCTCACCTCATTCTTTAGTAAGTCTCCCTGGTTCCCTTCTTGCAGTAATGTCCCCATCCCTGTTCCCATTCTGTATAAGTCCCCACTGTATAATGTTCCATCCTGTCCCCTCTTGTAGTAATGTCCCCATCTTGTAGTAATGTCTTGCATCCTGGTCCTCTCTTGTAGTAATGTCCCCATTCGGGTCCCAGTCTTGTAGTAATGTCCCCATCCTAGTCCCCATCTTGTAGTGATGTCCTCCATCCTGACCGCCTTCTTGTAGTAATGTCCCCATACTGGTCCCCATCCTACAGTCCCTGCCAAAAGTTATGTCGCTTATCCATG
Source organism: Allobates femoralis (assembly GCA_033576535.1). Lineage (NCBI taxonomy): Eukaryota > Metazoa > Chordata > Amphibia > Anura > Aromobatidae > Allobates > Allobates femoralis. Next base: position 476,605,616 of record JARQOC010000005.1, on the reverse strand, counting down.
TTATGTAAATAAAAGCTTATAACCTGACGTTAAATTCATCCATTGGTTTTATAAATTACTCTTTTGAAAGCTGAAACCCTCCCAAATGTGGTTTAGGTTAAGAAAATAAATTGGCATCAATGCTGAAATATTGATCATTTAATGAACACAGAATGGTCAGATTTTGGCAAGACAAAAGTTTTGTCGCCTGGTCATATAATGCATCCAATTCTAGTTTACATCCTCACCTGTGCTCCTTAAATAATCGGTTAATTAGTGGGTGTGTACAAAAAGAAACCCAGTACCCGAGACCTTCACTTGAACTGCAACTTGAGCTCTGACAACATGCCAAAAATTCACCCTGCGACCAAAGCCTTGTTTATCAAGAGGCTGAAGACCAGATCCACTGCAGAGGTGGCTGGTACCTTTAATGTGTCTCACGTCCAGTACAAAGAATTAAAAAAAGATTTGAAGAGACTGGAGATATGTTTGACAAGCACAGGTCCGGCAGACCCCGCAAGACAACTGCTCAGGAGGAACATTTGTTGATTAGAAAATCCAAAGCAAGCCCCTCTTCCACTTCAGCAGAGCTCCAACAGGCCTGATCACCTGAACAGTTTGTAGGATTCTGTCTCGAAATGTCCTCCATGGTGGAATCAGTGCCCAGAAGCCAGAACTAAACAAAAGGCAAATAAAAAACCGTGTGGCATTTGCTAAGTCCCACAGCCTGGTAAACAGATGGACGCTGGAAAAGTGGCAGAAAGTGGATTTCTCTGATGAATTTTCAATAGAATTACACCACAGCCACCACAAATACTGCAGGAGCCCACTGGGACGGGATACTTGGTACTGACCGGGGTACTGCTGGGGATATCACGGCGGTCTTGGTCCGGACCGTGTACCGGTTCCGCAAATAAATAGGGGAATATTTACAGGGGAGTTTGTCGTGACGCCACCCACGGGTTGTGGTCAGGGTGACCACCGTTGCTGCAGAACCTCCGGGGATGATGTTTGGCAGCTGGGGATGTAATGGCTCTCCACAGGTCGAGCTTGATTTCCCGGGGCAGAGATAGTAACAGTCTATAGATGGTGCTATGGATATTGCAGGATAGGGGTAGTAGTAGAGATGATAGCTGCTTGTGAGGGAATGCAGGATTTGAGCACAAGGATCACACAAACTCACGGTTTTGAAGTTTTCCAAGTATTTACTGCAGATGATGTTGTTAGCAGAGTACTGTCCATGGGAAATCTGTACCGGGGCCGGGTTGCTCCCACCCTGTCCGGGTCCTCAGCTTCCCTCTCCTGCGATGTGTGTGTGGCCCTGCTGCCACTTCAGCTAAGCTGCTGGCCTGTCTCTCCTCACAGGTACCTCCTTTGCTAGGCAACTTGAGTCTTTCCTCTGTATTTCTGACCCCGTCGTGTTGCTTCGCTAAGGTACAGTGTAGATATATAACCTCCACTAGTCCAGTGTTTACTGTGCTGTCACAGTTTCGGATCCGGTATCCGGTCTGTGCGCTCTTCCGGGCGAGTTATGAGGTAATTCAGTCTCCCAGATGTGTTCTCCTGTTTCTCTTACTCCTTCCCTCAGACCCTCGCTAGGCCTGGAAGTGGGTAGCAGGCTGTGGAGAGGCCTAAGGCAGCCCTTTACACCACCAGTCTTTCTTCCTCAGTCCTCCCAGGAACTGAACTAACTCCAACTGACTAACTGTCACTACCACTCTGAGTAAACAACATTAGCTCCTCCCACCACTCTGCTCTTCCCCACTTCCTCTCCACACCAGAATATATAGGGAAGCAGCTTTAGCTCCCCCTTCTGGCCTGGAGGCGGTAGTGTAGTGCTGTAGGTTGTGTGGGAAGTTATCGCTTGTGGTGTTTACTGTGGCACATTAACCCCTGGGGTGCCAGAAATACATCTAGAAAACAGTTAAATTTGGTGCTGGAAAGATCATGGTCTGGGGTTACATTCAGTATGGGGGTGTGCGAAACATTTTCAAGGTGGAAGGCAATATCAATAGCCTAAAATATCAAGACATTAGCTACCTCTTACATTCCAAATCATAAAAGGGGTCAGATTCTGCAGCAGGATGGTGCTCCATCTCGTACATTAATCTTAGGCAAAAAAGATCAAGGTGCTCAAGGACTGGCCAGCCCAGTCACCAGACATGAACATCATTGAGCATGTTTGGGATAGGATGAAATAAGAAGCTTGGAAGACAAAAGCAAAGAATCTAGATGAACTCTGGGGGGCATGTAAGACTGCATTCTTTGCTATTCCTGATGACTTCATTAATAAATTGCATGAGTCATTGTTGAACCGCATGGATGCAGTCCTTCAAGCTCATGGAAGTCACACAAAATATTAAATATGAGTCTAATAGCACCACTACTTCATTCACCAATGTTATGCAACATATATTTGTATTTAAGTTAATTATTTGTTTGAAAATCACATTACTTTCTGTGGGCAACAAAACTTGTCTTGCCAAAATCTGACCATTCTGTGTTCATTAAATAATCAATATTTCAGCATTGATGCCAATTTATTTTCTTAACCTAAACCACATTTGGGAGGGTTTCAGCTTTCAAAAGAGTAATTTATACAACCAATGGATGGATTTAACATCAGGTTATAAGCTTGTATTTACATAACATGAATGAGAGACATAACTTTTGCCAGGGACTGTATATTAATGTCTCCCATCCTGGCCCTCATCTTATGTAATGTTCTCATCCTGGCCTTCTCCTTGTAGTAATGTCACCATCCTGGTCCCCTTCTTGTAGTAATGTCCCCATCCTGGTACCCTTTTTGAAATAATGTCTTCATACTGGTCCCCATCCTATATTAATGTCCCCCATTCTGGTACTCATCTTCTTGTAATGTCCCCATCCTGGTCCCCTTCTTGCATTAATGTCCCCATCCTGGTCTCATCTTGTATTAATATCCCCATCCTGGTTCTCATCTTGTAGTAATGCCCCCACCCATGTTCCTTTCTTTTAGTAATGTCCCCATACTGGTCCCCTAATTGTAGTAATGTCCCCATCCTGGTACCCTTCTTGTAATAATGTCCTCATACTGGTCCCCGGTACCCTTCTTGTAATAATGTCCTCATACTGGTCCCCTTCCTATATTAATGTCCCCCATTCTGGTCCTCATCTTCTTGTAATGTCCCCATCCTGGTCCACTTCTTGCAGTAATGTCCCCATCCTGGTCGCATCTTGTAGTAATGTCACCATCTTGGTCCTCATCTTGTAGTACTGTCCCCATTCTGACCCTCATTTTATAGTAATGTCCCTATCCTGGTCCCCATCCTAATGTTACTTGGTAGTGATGTCCCAACCTGGTCGCTATTCTTTTTGTGTGCACACACTCACACACAGTCTTTCTGGGAAAGGGCGGGAGGGGGGCTTTTTAAATCGCCGCAACATATAACACCTTGCTGTGGCCCCCAGAGGGATCCTAACAATGAATCTGCTCTCTGTGGGGTGCAAGCTCACTGTGTGCACTGAAGGGAGCTGTGTATGTGTGTCAGATTGCTAATTATTAGCGAGCAGTCCGAGCATCTTGCCAGTACTCGGTGCTCGCCGAGCATCCCGAGTACCGGGATACTCGCGCGAGTAACGAGTAGCGCAGAGCATACTCGCTCCTCCCTAACACACACTCATATACACACTCACATACACTGTCATACAAACACACTCATATACACACACCCTCTCATACACACAGTCACACTCTCTCATACATACACACTCTCTTACACACACACCTTAACGATTCCTGGGTCCAGTGTGCAGGGGCCGCCGCAGTGCAGTGTGCTGTGGACTGCAGCTTTATTATGACTTCTTGCCGCCGCTACGTCAAGCTCCTTTGCAAAGCTCCATCAATGAAAGGCAACGGCTTTCTTTCTTTTCTCCTCTTTTATGTTCACGGCTTCTAGAAAGTTCTCAAATCTGTGTAGCCATTTTCTCCAGTTATGGGAGAGATTAATAGCATCAGTCATATCAAACTGTGGGAAGCTGTGTAAGTTATTCAGCCATGATAGAGTCTCTCAGTGATGCTGGTGTGGCGCCCCGCAACGAGTGCGTCACAGGAGGGTATTGCAGCCATAAATGCAGCCGCAATACTCTCCGACCCAGCAGTCATATGGTTAATTTAGAGATCCAAACCCTGCATGCATCACTTAACATAGAGGGCCAATCCAAGGTCCTGGTGAGCGGAGTGCAAGGGCAGTGTTAGGAGTAGGAGTAGGAGAAGAGTCGGAGTCGGGTCTAGACAAGAGAGAGACACAGACTTGAACTTGGAGTAGGAGCAGGGGCTCTGCACCCCGTGCAGCCCTGGGCCGTCACCGGTCGGGTGTTAGCACCTGAGGCCTCAACAACCGGGATCGGGCATCACCAACCACGGGTTCCAAAATACCCCCGTGCCCAACTCAAAGCCGATTCACTGGTACCGAAGCTGGCAGAAGTTCACCTCTGCTACGCGAACCAGAAGCGTGGAGGAGCAGATTTACAGGAGCACCCCACCACCCGTCAAATTCCAGTCGTCTAACCAGCGGTGTACCCACCGAGGGATCCAAGGCTCCCCAGAACATCCATAACGTACATCTTGGATAGGGATTGAAGTAGCCTCCCCGTACCCGACCTGGTATTCCTGGGCGACAATGGCAAATACTTAGCTAGAATGGAGGAACACTACGAATCTCTGAGGGACACCTATCACTGCTGAGTCCGCCCGGTCTACTACCCATTAACTGTATACCATGTACTGCCTGCTGGTTACAGTAAAGACCCGTTACAGAGACTTTCAGTGTCCGTGCTTCCTTATGATTGCATCCGTCCGCACACAAGGTAACCGCAGCTGCCGCACAACATCTTAAGCAGCTCCAGCCTCCGGGGATCACCGCTCAGCCTGTGGGGAGCGTTCCATCTTGCTGCTATCCATCCCCCGGAGGTTCCGCAGCATCGGTAGGACTTACCGAACTACTCATAGGTGGCGTCACGAATAAATTAACCCCTTTAATCTGTTCCTACAAGACGTCTTCGACTTTTGATCTGCACTCAACCGGGCCTCACTACCGGCAGGCGCGGCCCACCCGTGACAAGGAGGAAGGAGCTACAGCCTGTCTAAACCGGAGTCCCCGGCCATGGTGAGTCACTGGTGTGTGAAGCAGTAAACAGGGATCAGTACTCACAGCAGCCGGTTGTTATATCCCATCCTCGTCACCAGTTGTAATGTCCACACGATATGAGGAATTCACAAGGGTAAACTTTAACTGTACTTTATTCTTTTCTTCCATCTTTCTCCATCATATAACATAGCAGTCTTTCCTCAACATGCTCCAAAATGAAACCAAAACTTAACTTCTCACCCCCTTCTTATTATTACCCATGATACACTAGACCTACTTTTCTTAAAGAGACAGATCTAATTATTGTACATGACAGTGCTCGGCCATAGCAGGTAATGGGGGTGACTCACCCAGGCCAGGGGACTCAGATCTCAGGCGCAGTCTGGAGGTCACAGGTGGCGGTGCCTGAGGCTGTGGCTCTGGTGGTCAATAAAAAATGTGAAAAAAATTAATAAAAATAATGTTTGTTCGTGACACCACCTGCCACCTGTAGGTCCCGGGAAGGCACTGGCGCTGCGGGAACCTCCGGGGTGATAGCCGGCAGCAAGATGGAGTAGCTCCCTACAGGAGAAGAGGGGTCCCTAGGGTGTTGGAGGAAGGGATGGATGGTGGAGTATGGCAGTACAGTCACTGTGGAGCAAGGCAGGTAAATCACAGTTCAAGGAAGAAATCACCGACACGTTGCTCACAATACTCCGGTATTCTGCAGGGTTACAGGGTAATGCAGTTCTCTTTGCAGATTAGTGGACCGGGTGGTTTTGGCAATGAGCAGTGTCCCTCTGAAGCTCCACTGGTGTTCCTTCTTTATCACGGATCCCGCTTATTAGACCAGGCCCGTTGAGATATATGAGATCCCCTTATCTCACCAAGGAGACCCCCAACTCGGTTTAGCGCTTCTAGTGAGGACCGTGCTTGGTGTAGGGTGGTTGGGTCGTGCTCCTATAAAGTCATCGACCACTCCGGGTTTTGTTGTTCAGGGATGTAGCCGGCTGAGCCACTTCGGAGCCGATACTCTGGGTTTGGACTGGGCTAGGATATTCGGTTACCCTTTCTGTTCTTGGCCCCTTTCTCCTCTGGGTCACCAGGTTGAGGTGCCCCCCCCTATTAGCGTCTCTCTGCTGCTCTGTAGATCTCCAACTCTGCTTCATCTGCAGCTTCTCCTTCCCGCTTCTTTCACTAACTTCTGGCTCTGCTGCACTCACTTCTAATGAACCAACCAACTCCTTGCTGCTTTCCCCACTGCTTTATTACCTAGCCTCTCCTCCCACCAGGACTGGTTACCCTAGTAACAGGCGTCTAATTGGTCCTCTATCACTAGATGTTTGCATATGGTGCTGGAGCTTCAGTCTTATTCTACCCATTACCAAAACAAAGCATACGGCACCTTCAGTCAAGGGTGCAGTACCCTTTTGTGACGCACTCTTAATGGGGCGCCACAGGGGCAGCGAGCGCAGGCAAGCGCAAGGGCAGTCCATCTATGTGCCTATGCGCTTGCCTGCACTTGCCTGTAAATGCACCTGCGCTTGCATTTGCGCTAGCACAGGGCAGTGAGTACAGGCAAACGCAGGGGCTGTATAGATGTAAAAGGGGCCTTACTTTTTATGCAAATAATTTGTAAAGTGAGATTTTGAGGTGTGTGCTGTATGGATTTAAGGGTTTGTGACAAGTTTTTAATTTATCAGCTATCAATAGGATATGAGAGAAACCAGGGATTTGTAAGTGTGCTTTTACATTGCATTGTACCAAGCATTCAGTGGTCCTGTTGGGGCTTACATCCGAACCCCTGGCAGAAGGGGTTTTGGACATATGCACCGACGGAGCCATTGACTGTAAAGGTACCTTTACACGCTGCTACTGGATGGTGGCTACAACCGTTTTCACACGCCGCTACCTCGGGTTGAATTGGCGGAGCAAGATACATTTCTCTCATGTACCCGGTTGTTGCCACCATCCAGTAGCGGCGTGTAAAGGTACCATAAGGGTACCTTTACACGTCGCAACATTGCATGCAATTACACTTGCAACTTACTGCTTGCAGTGAAATCATGGATACATTGTTCCATTTTGTTGCCGTGTAGAAATGTACCAATGTGTCCATGATTTCACTGCAACCAGTAAGTTACAAGTGAAATTCCATGCAATGTTGCGACGTGTAAAGGTACCCTAAGGGTCAGACTACACAACCCCAACTGAATGGAGTCAGGGTTAAGAATACCCAGCTTTGCTACATTCATTCTCTACAGGAGTCCTAACGACTGTTGGGGGCTGTATTTAGCAGGGTAGGGTTTCATAAAAGTACTAACATGGTGCAGACAGAAGACTTCAGTAGGCCCTTGTCTGCCAAGATGACATCACTGGCACCCTGCAATCAATGAGGCAATATGCGAGTGAATTCTCAATTCCAAAATGAAGCTATTAGATGTAAATGATTTAAGCAACTGATTAAAATTCTCGTTGTAGCTTAAAGTGTTTGTCTTATTTTTAAATGGTTAAAGTTGCTATTCAAAGTACTTGTAAAAACACGCGGTCAGCTGCTTTTTTTTTCGCTGCAACTGCCGAAACCGCACTTGCCGCGTCTGCCGCACACTTACCACAAGCCCAATAGACAATGCATGGGGCTTGCCGCAAGTGTGCCTGCCGCGCCGTTTTTTTGCCTGAATCCGCCGGATCCGGGCAAAACCGCCAGTGTGAAAGCACCCTAACCCTGTTATAAAATATTATTAGATATCAAGAAAGGTTTCTTCTTGTTGAAGGGAACATATCAAATACCCTAGTGGGGCATTCTACTTTATTGGAAGGGTGCCCTTCATTTGTGAATGATGTCAAATAGCTTAAGTAAAAAAGGGCCACAATTGGCATTTCTTTTCATAGGGGACCTTGGCAATGCATAATTCACCATTGATTGCATTGTCACAAAGTTATGCTTCCTTTTCGGTTGGCATCTCCTAAAAAGGATGTTATTATCCTTATTAATAATACTTCTCTTGATTTAACAGGACTGTAAAGCGCCAAGTGTATCTATTTTTTCTTCCATTGTTTGTAGTCTCTTTCTGAAGAATTCTCGGGAATTCCTTGCAGATATGTTAAATCAACATGGTCACGGATTGTGTTAAAAATTGTGTATATAGTGACTGAAATCCTAAGAATTCATCCTTAAATTCCTATGTTGTACATCAGTAACATGTTTCAACAATCAAAAAAGACATTGCACAAACTCGACCTAACCAAAATAAACCACAGTGCACCCCGACATGTCTGAAGACTGTAAAGCTATTTGATTGGATATATATTGTAATATACTTTATTAATATATAAATATAAATATATACACTATACATTGCTTTTAAACATATTTATAACCCATGATGTGTTCCATATTGTTTCACATAACACAAACAAACGTAAATGTTATATTGGGATATTACGTGATATACCAACACTAAGTAACTAGTACTTGTGATAACCACAAAAATGAGGAGGCCAAAATTGTTGGCATATTTATAAAATTGTAGGTAAACAACTTTGTTTCAAGCATGTGATGCTCGTTCATACTCACCTGTGGCAAGTAACAGGTGTGGGCGATATGAAAATCACTCCTGAAACCAGATATAAAGGGAAGCAATTGACTCAGTCTTTTTGTCTGTGTCTCTATGTGCCACACTAAACATGGAGGACAGAAAGAGGAGAAGTGAACTGTCCGAGGACTTGAGAACAAAAATTGTTGAAAAATATTAACAATCTCAAGTCCATCTCCATAGATCTTGATGTTCCTTTGTCCACAGTGCACAACATAATCAAGAAGTTTACAACCTGTGGCACTGTAGATAATCTCTCTGGACATGAATGGCAGAAAAGAATTGCTGAAAAGTTGAAAAGTTGCAACGCAGGATAGTCAAGACGGAGGATAAACAGCCCCAATTCAAGCTATCCTGCTGGCTCAGGGTGCATCAGTGTCAATGTGAACTATCCGTCAATATTTGAATGAAATTAAATGCTGTGGAGGAGACCCAGGCGGACCCCACTGCTGACACAGACATTAAAAAGCTAGACTTCAGTTTGCTAAAATGTATGTGAGTAAGCCAAAATCCTTATGAAAAAGCCTCTTGTGGACAGATGAGACCAAGATAGAGCTTTTTGGTAAAGCACGTCATTGTACTGTTTACCAGGAACAGAATGATCCTATAAAGAAAAGAACCCAGTATCTACAGCAAAATATAGCAGATATTCAATGATGTTTTGTGCTTGATTTCCTGCCTCTCCCACTGGGTGCCTCGACTGTGTGAAAGTCATCATGAACTCTGAAGATTACCAAAGGATTTTAGACTGTGTCCAGTGTCACAGAGGGCACACAGACTCCCTTAAATATCTGCCATAAAAGGTTTTTCCAGAAAAAGAAATAGATGACCATTCTTTGGATAGGTCACATATGTGAAGTTGGCAGAGGTGCTAGAAGTCAGAAGGATAAGTCACCATTGTGTTTAAACAAAATATCATTAAGAACAGTTCTTATCTTTTTAATTCATACGAGTATGCAATGAAAAGTTTATGACAATAAAGCATCAATATGTAAATTCAATTTCTCTGCACCTTGTTCAGTACCTATACAATACATTCCTAAGGGTGGGAACACACTGGCATTAAAAAAATTGGTCCGCTACTCATCCAGGAGAGTCGGACGAGTGACATCCCTTTTTTGATCTGTGTGACATGCAACTGCTATGTGAGTGTGCATTTTTTTCCTCAGCTCTCATCCAAGTAGTGCTCGTAAGACATCCGTGTGCAATGCGTTTTTTTTCTCAGCAGCTATTACTGTACAATCATTTACAGGAACATTTTACAGTGTTCTGAGCTACAGAATGATAATGTATCAGTTAAAAAAATGGATGCTCCTATGATGGTCCGTGTGCTGTCTGTGTGCTGTCAATGATTTTGTCGTACCCATTGACTTGAATTGGCGCATGACATTCTCGCATGACAATCGCATACTTTTGCAGCATGTTGCAACTGTTTTCTCATCCAGATTCTGGATGAGAAAAAGGTGTCCGACACACATTAATGTGTTGTCACTCATTCTGTGACATTAGTCCGAGTGCAATGCAAAATCTTTAGGACGCCACATGAAGGGTACTGCACCCAAGCCAGGGTGTGGTTCTCCAGTAGTCAGAAGGTGGGGGATGGTAAGAGTGAGTCCTCAACACCGCACAAACACACACACTTAGGATCCAAGGGACCCTGGGCACAAATCCTGGGGAGAGGGCCCAGTGGAACAACCAGAGTAGAGAAGTGTGGGTGGAACAACAACACACGGAGTGAGAAAGAGAAAAGTAACAGAACAGTGAACAGCTAGTGTGCAGAGCTGGTAGAAGTGGAGTCCAGAGAGCCTAGGAACCCTAGGGGCACCGGCGGAACTGAATTGGCACATGCACCCGAATCTGAGGCTGATGCCACCACATGGAGGGGTTGTGGTCAGAAACAGGGACCGGACCTGAACGCGGCACGAGAGTCTAACACCGTACCGCTGAACCGGAGGCTACAAGCTTCATAGGAGGTGTAGCTCACACACCTAGCTATACCCAGAAAAGTAGCTGGACAAGAGTCTGGGGACAAGGTACAAGTCACCCACTAATACCCATAGACGCGTTACAACAGTGCTGAGAAAGAGAGACAGGACCAGGGAAGGCAAAAGGACAGGCACACCACCGAGGATCTCATACCTGTCATCCCCGTTCTAGCAAAGACTGCACAGGCTGGAGCTTATCCAAGAGAGTGTAACATCTATGACGTGTTGTACTTGAATTTGTTGTGAGTAAAACCAGGAACAGAATTGCAGAACGGTGTGAGACTGTGCTTTTCCTGTGGCGGCAGCCTGTGAAGGCCACTGAACAAGGTAACAAGGACTAAGGTAATTTATTCCTGCCAGAAACTATTAATCCTTATTCCCGCTGCCCTGGGGACCCACTCCGCCTGTGGGCATAGCCACTACATCCCACCTGCCTATCCATCATCCACATGGGTTCTGCAGCAGCGGCAGCTTCTCATAGCCGCAGACCAAGGGTGGCGTCACAAATAACTTTCCCTTTCCTTACCTGCAGTGTAGTATAAAATGGTCTCTGCACAAAGTAAACTCCTTGGGCATAGGCCAAGTAACCATAGGGCCTTGTTGACTTATGCTTTTGCATACACTATTCAGTAAGTAAAAAAAGTGTTTTACACTTGTCCTGTGCTGCATAGAAATTGCATGGTCTGCTCCTATGGGTGTACTCAGATTGCGATTCCGTTCCATTCAAACTCCGCTCTGTCCCTTCAAATGACGCCTATAATAACTGCATAACTGCGGCTGACCGCGGTTTTTTTCGCGGCCGCACCTGCCGCAAGTGCCGAAACCGCACTTTCCGCACCTGCTGCACACTTACCGCAAGCGCCATAGACATTGCATGGGGCTTGCCGCAACTGTGCCGCAAGTGCAGCGGTTATGCGGTAATTGCGGCACATGCAGTTTTTTCAACCGCATCAGCCGCGATTTAAAAAAAACCGCTAGTGTGAAAGTACCCTTATCTGTTTCTGTTTCTGAGCTTCTCTCAGCTGATTTATGACACAGGCCTCATCAAAGATGGACATGCAGGGAAACCATAAACCTGTAAAACCAATCAGCGCAGAAAAATGTATAAATCACAATTGCAAAAATAATTTTAGCCCAAATACATGTATTTAAGTAAAACAAAACATCCCCATAGGTGGAAAACCCTGCTAAATTATACATACGGTATTTAGAACCTTTGTTCCAGTCTTTGCAAGCAGAACCTTTTGTTGCCTCATTATTGTACCAATATTTGAATTATTAATGACCGTCACCTGAATTTTACAGAAGAAATCACATATAACAAATGCAAAATGGAGATCAAATCCATTGACATTATTATATATTCATAGTTAACAAAAGCTTGCTTTACAGTTTAAGGAAACACAATCCCCTGATGCTCAGAATTTGCGACTAAACAAAAATAAATTGCAAAGTTGCAAATAAAATAGCATCATTCTATTTTTAATATACGACACTGTAAGTATTTTGTACAGCACTAAATTATCTTGTCTGTACACTGAGCAATTCTTTGTAATGACACCCCTAATGTGCTCCATCCCCAACCTTAAAGCCTCTTCTTTTTGACAGCTTCCATTGTAATGAAAATCTGCCTGCAGCCCATCCAGCTCATTCTTCGCCCTTTGCCGGCTTTTGCTGCCTTTGCATTTTACTGGTCAGAAGTCAGGTCAAAGGCTCTGGAAGGCTGGTTGTGGAAATGTAGTGAATAGGTGACCCATAGAGCGCCCTTTTGCATTGATTAGCTATTAAAACAATAGGTCAGTTACTCCTTAAGATTAAAACGTAACCAGGGTGCATGGACTTCAGACAACCACAAATTTTGGTGTAAAACATTCCACTAACTTTCTATTGTTGCCGTTTTTATGCAGTCATATATCTATTTTTTCTTGTTGCTTATATAGCTGAAAAGCATCCTGGAGAGTTGTACAAAATATATCACTATCCACATGTGTCCCTTTCCAGAGTACAGCTTGGCTGCTTTCACACTGCGATTTTTTCCTGTCCGTGGGGATCCTACTTTTTGCAGCACCCACGTAAAAGTGATCACATCGGAGGATGACCTCCAGATGCCATTTCTGTGTCCGGGTCCGTGATTTCACGTATCGGAGACAGAACCTGAGCTGCAAAGTGCAGGCAAGCAGTGGCACTTCACTTCTGCAATGTATATACATTTATTGGGAGTGAACCAAGGTTTAAAAAAAAAAAAACATCTCACCTCTCCCGGGGTGTGTCACGCCGTCTCGCTCCGGGCTTAAGGAAAAGCAAACCCCTCTTACTGTATCTCCACCCGTCCCTCTTAGACTCTGAGCCTCGCGGCAGGGTTTCTTCCACTCTGATTGTATGACTTGATTGTCCATATATATTGTACTTGTCTCGTCTGCCTTCCATATATAAAGAGCCATGGAATCGAATGACGCTATAAAATAAATAGTAATAATAATTTTAAGGTCGGATGTGTGGGGGAGCCTATCACTAATTAACTAACATTTGACATCGCTATTCGGATGAATATACAAGTATTAAAAACACTTGATACGAGTATAGTGAGTGCCAGTATTTTGCTACTCGCTCATCACTACTGCACTGCTGTACTATATACAGTTTCATTGCGGCACCTGATGTGCCATATACCAGTCTGTACTGCCTGCACCTGTCGGAACCTTTATGTGCGTATACCAGTCTGTACTGCCTGCACCTGCTGTGCGATATATGTTCAATGACGGATATTATTTAAAAACCTCTAGAATGTTGTAATGCACTAATGTCACTACAAAACTAATGAGAGAAAATTAGGGATTATTTACTGGCAACTATTGAACAACATATCTTGGGTAGTTTTAAGATCATGTTGACATTTATATAGTGGCAATATGAGCTACACTAGGTCTCAGATGTCTCCCATCATACCTCACGTGTCAAAGCTCATTTTTACACTACCTGTGCAGAAAATCGATGTTTTTGTAAATACGGTAAGTCACACTGCATGTAATATGCTGGGATACTCAAGCGGTCTCTGGCGCAGCCTTTGGCCCTCCCTGGAATGATGCTTGCTTTAGGGTCTAGGCTAGTTCCTGAGTGCACCCTCTATTGACAGCTCAGTTCAGCGGTAACAAGCCAGCAATATAAGGCGTTGTCAGAACATAGAGACCCGCGCTGCCCCCACAAGTGACATCACTGGTCTGTGATTTTTTTAAGATGAAGAAACTTATCCAAATTATTTTGACTGCAATTGTCATCATTTTACAGTTAATAGTGACTAAAACTATTTTCATATCAAAATAATGGTCTTTAGATATGTGTTACTTAATCATAATGATTTGTTGTGGTTTTCTATTGTGGATGTAAAATATATATTGTTTGTCCTTGATTCACAAGATGTCCAGGAAAAAAATAAAAAGTCAACTTGACAACTTTGAACAGAGTGCGCTGTCATTGTGCATGTTGCACAGTGCACAGCGATTAGGGACTAAGGGTCCCGTCACACTTGGCTATGTTCCAGCGATCCCGACAATGATACGACCTGGTAAGGATCGCTGGAACGTCGCTACGTGGTCACTGGTGAGATGTCAAACAGTCAGATCTACTCATATACACAGCAACGTTACGGCGACCCATATAACGACCTCGGCGGTTGTTGGGACCCTGTCACACAGCAGCTAGTCTGATGACTCAGACCTATATGGCTGAGTTCTGAGTCGCCAACGAGGTTGTTGTTAAGGCGTTAAACACACCGATGCATGCTGCCCAGCAGGAACCTGATGGTCAAAAAATGGTCCAGGCCATTCCGACATGATCGGCGATGTCACGGCGGGGGCCCAGTCGCTGCTACATGTCAAACATAGTGAGATCGCTGGCGAGGTTGCTGTTGCGTCACAAAACCTGTGACGCAACAGCGATCTCGCTATGTGTGATGGGGGCTTAACTTGAAAGAAGCTTCACTTATGACAGTTTATTTAAACGAGGGGGTAGTGGTGTGGCAGTGACTGCAGCCTCTAATCACTGATAACGTTTCATTTGCGTATCCCAGCGTGCACCGGGATATTCAAGGATGTTAAAAAATAGAATGGTAGTTTGATAGTGTAGTTAGGGAAGGAGAGAGAATTTTATTATTCAAGCATAATAAAAAAAATATTTAGATTATGACACTGAATGGGGATTTAGAATGAAAATTACTTTGGTATTTGGACCACCCCTTCAGGCCAAACACCAATCTTTTAAAATTGTTTGCCAATGGATTGGTAAATTTGCATACTAACAAACTGAAAACCAGAGCAACATTAGCAATACAAGCTCTGATAAATGTATTAAAAATGAACATGCACTGTGCATGGTGTCCAAGCTGAACTTACAATTACCTTAGTTCAATTAACACTACAATGAACATTTTCCCAGCTCTATAGAGTCCCATTCAATATTTTTCAAAAGGAACAATCTACAGAAAACTAAAATTGATTACTTGTGTTCTAGATCAATCTTTGTTGAAGGGAATTGACTTTAGAATATTGTTGGAAAAGATTTTGTGGTAAGAAAATTCGAACCTCTCGTGCTATTCATAGCCCAGGACACAAGTCTGAAAAGTGATGAGTGATAGATTTAATGAGCAAAGATGCCCTAAATCCCTTTTGGAAGCAGAGTGCAATTCAGTTGTATGTGATACTACATCTCAATAGTATAGAGCCCAGACAGAGAATATACTGTATGAGATTTGGAGGAGATATACTGGAATTTCATTAGGGCAAACTCAATTTTGTGCAGTCCTCCCCCCACCCCCATTGTAGACTTTGAAAGATTTAGTAACATCTGGGACAGCCTCTTCAATACCAGATTGGATACAACACAACCCACACAAAGATTTTCTGTTGAAACTAAGGCAAGGCAATTTTTTTTTTTATTATTTTGCTCATTAAAGCACCACTCCAGAATTTTTTTTATTTCAGCCCTGGTGCAGTGCTTTAAATGTAAGTCTCCTGCCCCTTGTCTGATACTCATCTTCCAAAGGCTTCACCTTTTTACAACTTCACTTCAGTCAATCTTGGAGGATTTGTGACCTTACACTTCATGGTTTCATTGATCACAAGTCAACAAATCTTTATGAGAGACTTGATCTGAATCTCATAGAGGTATGCTGGAAGCTTGCGATATAATTTCGCAACTAATGCCAGGCAGCATAAGTAACTTGGCATGCACGCCGGGTAGGCACATGCCCAGTTACTGAGGCGGCGTTGTGTGCAGCGGGGAATTTCGGGGATGGCAGCGGGCGGCAAGGAGCACCATCCATATAATTATAATAATAATTTGATTTATATGGCGCCAACATATTACGCAGCACTTTACAATTCAGAGGGGATGTGTACAAACAATGTGAGACAATATAGAGTAACAAAAAATAAAAAAAAATAAGGAGTGAGGTCCCTGCTCGCAAGCTTACAATCTTACAATTATATATTACTAGCTGGGTGGATGTACCTTCATTCATGGTTTCATAGCAAGATGCAAGTCACATCTGGACTTGCAATTATGAGGTATGCTGGAAGCCATATAATTCGCACATAAGCATAAGTAACTGCCATGCGCTGCCGGTAGGCACATCAGTACTGAGGTCGTTTGCAAGCTGAATTCGGGATGGCACGTGCAGAGGACCATCCATGTTTATATAATTGATTTATAGCCCAACATATACGCAGACTTTACAATTCGAGGGATTACAGCAATGGGAAGGTCAAAAAAAAAAATCCTGTCGCAAGTTCAACTTAATAATATATAATGCACCTTCCATAGTCCTCTATATAGCATAATGCACCCCATAGCCCTCCATATATTATAATGCACAACCCATAGTCCTGCATATACAATGTGTGCAGAATTATTAGGCAAATGAGTATTTTGATCACATGATACTTTTTATACATGTTGTCCTACTCCAAGCTGTATAGGCTTGAGAGCCAACTACCAATTAAGTAAATCAAGTCATGTGCATCTCTGTAATGAGGAGGGGTGTGGTCTAATGACATCAACACCCTATATAAGGTGTGCTTAATTATTGGGCAAATGCCTTTCCTTAGGCAAAATGGGTCAGAAGAGAGATTTGACGGGCTCTGAAAAGTCCACAATTGTGAGATGTCTTGCAGAGGGATGCAGCAGTCTTGAAATGGCCAAACTTTTGAAGCGTGATCACCGAACAGTCAAGCGTTTCATGACAAATAGCCAACAGGGTCGCAAGAAGCGTGTTGGGCAAAAAAGGCACAAAATAACTGCCCATGAATTGAGGAAAATCAAGCGTGAAGCTGCCAAGATGCCATTTGCCACCAGTTTTGCAATATTTCAGAGCTGCAATGTTACTGGATTATCAAAAAGCACAAGGTGTGCTATACTCAGGGACATGGCCAAGGTAAGAAAGGCTGAAAAACGACCATCTTTGAACAAGAAACACAAGAAAAAATGTCAAGACTGGGCCAAGAAATATCTTAAGACTGATTTTTCAAAGGTTTTTTGGACTGATGAAATGAGAGTGACTCTTGATGGGCCAGATGGATGGGCCAGAGGCTGGATCAGTAAAGGGTAGAGAGCTCCACTCCGACTCAGACGACAGCAAGGTGGAGGTGGGGTACTGGTATGGGCTGGTATCATCAAAGATTAACTTGTGGGACATTTTCGGGTTGAGGATGGAGTGAAGCTCAACTTCCGGACCTACTGCCAGTTTCTGGAAGACAACTTCTTCAAGCAGTGGTACAGGAAGAAATCGGTATCATTCAAGAAAAACATGATTTTCATGCAGAACAATGCTCCATCACATGCATCCAACTACACAGCGTGGCTGGCTAGTAAAGGTCTAAAAGAAGAAAAAATAATGACATGGCCCCCTTGTTCACCTGATCTGAACCCCATAGAGAACCTGTGGTCCTTCCTAAAATGTGAAATCTACAGGGTGGGAAAACAGTACACCTCTCAGAACAGTGTCTGGGAGGCTGTGGTGGCTGTAGCACACAATGTTGATTGTAAACAGATCAAGCAACTGACAGAATCTATGGATGGAAGGCTGTTGAGTGTCATCATAAAGAAAGGTGGCTATATTGGTCACTCATTTTTTGGGTTTTGTTTTTGCATATAAGAAATTTTTTTTTCTAAATTTTGGGAAGTTATATTAGTTTACCTGGGGAAAATAAACAAATGAGATGGGAATATTTTTGGTTTTTATTAAGTTGTCTAATAATTCTGCACAGTAATAGTTACCTGCACAAACAGATATCCTCCTAAGATAGCCAAATCTAAAAAAATCCACTCCAACTTCCAAAAATATTAAGCTTTGATATTTGAGTCTTTTGGATTGATTGAGAACATAGTTGTTGATCAATAATAAAAATATTCCCCTACAATACAACTTAGCTAATAATTCTGCACACAGTGTATTATAATGCACTCTCATAGTCCTCCAAATAGTATAAAGAACTCTCCATAGTTCTCTATATGCTATAAAGCACTCCATATAGTTCTTCATATATTAAAATACACACCCCATAATCCTCCATATAGTATGATGCTGCCCCATAGCCCTCCATATATTATAATGCACCCACCTATAGTCCTCCATATAGTATAATGCTCCCTCTTAGCTCTTCATATATTATAATGTACCCCCAGAGTCCTGCATATACTATAAAGCACTCCCCTTACTCATACTCATTGTGTATGTGAACAGATTGGCAACTCTGCAGTTGTTGGCAAAAAATATTCTGATGGAAATCGAGCAGAGCTGAGTGGCCAGACAGTGGTACTAGGCACAAAAAATTACGTTTGCTTGTTCCAGTAAAAGATTATTAGAATGAACTACACTCAAGGTGTATTTGGTTGTATTAAACGTTAGTGAACAGTGCTTTTAAGCAAAAAATGACAGGTTTGCTTGTTGCAGTAAAAAAGTAGCAGAATGAACTACACTCAAGGTGTATTTGGTTGTATTAAATGAGGCCTACAGTGAAGGTTTAGTGAACACTGCTTTTAAGCAAAAAATGACAGGTTTGCTTGTTGCAGTAACAAATCAGTAGAATCAACTACACAGGCGGTGTAGCTTCTCTCACAAGTGGGCTACACCACTGTGGGACACTGCTAGTCTGCTACTCGCCCAAATATAGTGACTGGACTTGCTGCAGCAAAAAAAAATGCCTAATTAAGACAGGTGGTGTAGCTTTCTTCACAGCAGTGCTACACTACCTGCCCTAATGGATTCAAAGAGCTATATTACTGTGGCCAGATGCTGTAAGAAAGACTTGCACAGAACTGGCACACACCTGACACACCCCTTACTGGCAAAAACTAAGGGTGCTTGCACACGGTCCAAGGGAAGCCGCGGGTGGCCGCAGGAAGACCGCAGCCGCCCTGTACTCACCATGTGCGGCGGGTGCAGGGCAGCTTCTCCCTGCAGTCACCTGATAGGAGCCGCTTCCGACTCCGCAGCATAAAATGAACATGCGGAGGAGGAGCGGACTCCCGGCAACCCGCACCGCAGCTCCAAACACGCTGCGGGCGGGTTACGCATAGTGAGGATGGGATTTCTTGAAATCCCATCGACTATGCTAGTACTGTGCTACGCAGCGTTTTGGACGCAGCGGCAAGACGCTGCGTCCAAAACGCTGTGTATACTGATCGTGTCCACGCACCCTAATAGAGACTGCTCTAACCTAGCCCTAATAAGGGCTGCAATTAAAACTAGTCCCTGCTTCTATGAAGTAGCCCTGAAAAGGGCTGTTATTACTAGTCCCTACTCCCTAAACCTATCTATCTAACTTTGTATTTGCTCACTAGCTGACTGAGAGAATACAATTTAGTTTGCACTGTTTAGCGGTCGCACACAGCAGCAGCCGGGGGTGCCGTCTAACACCCTGCAGCAGCTATCAGCAAAATGGTGGCGATCTTTAAGATGGCCAGGTTTTATAGGGCTAGGACATGTGACAGACACAGCCAATGATGACATTAGTTGTGTGCAAAAATGCTCTTTGCAGTGTGGCACAGCGATTGGCTGACAGCCTGCACCACCGCACTGTACATGCTTTAGGAGAGACCTTATTGCTGCAGCTCTGATACAACCCCCCCTGCACAATATACACACAAACTGGATATTAACATTCATTTGCAGTAGTAGTGGCTAGGTTTAGGGTTAGGAAGATTAAGCTTTTGGTGACCGAAGCGTTATCGAACATATACTAGAACTGCCGAATTTCAAGCAAATTGTTCTAATTCGGCAAATGACTCGAACATCGCCAAGAACATCTCGAATTTGAGATTGGCGAACAATTCGAATCGAACACCGCTCATCTCTAGATAAGACCCAATTGCGCTTTACTTTATCCACAGCATTTCAATTTGTTTTAGTAAGAAAACAGCTATACAGATAATGATGCTCATATGAATAATTGCAAACTTTGTAATTTGTAAAAAATGAACCCTCTATTTAGAGAGAACTTGTCGCCAGGTGAAAAGTGGCTGTTTTTACAATTTTTTTTATCTTTGCTGATCCACTGAGTGTTCTGGTTTTTTTTTTTTGTATTATTCAAATCCACCATATGGTTCCAGAGATATAGGCCTTATTATGTAGTGCCAAATTTTATGGTCTTCACCAAGGAGGCATGGCTCACAGGAGATGTGTCTTTAGTCCCCCTTTGGTAAAAATCACAAAATTAGCACTGAATAAAAATGCCCATTAATAGAAGGGAAACCAAACAAACGGCATATTCGGGGGTGCAGCAGAAATAAAAAAGGAGCAAAAACGGTCTACTTTGGACCTGGTGACATGACTGTTTTATCAATGTTTCACAATTGTGTTAGAGCCATACCTAGGTGAGGAATGGATGACTATACTTGACTTACTTTTTTCTCATTTAAACACACATGTTGCTTTATGAAGAACATTTACCATAACCATTTACTGTTGTCACATTTACCATAATCCCTGTAACAATACCATTACAAATGATCATATGCAAGAATGAGACAGAAATACAAGATGACTCCTAAAAGATTTATTTCAGCAGGCCTCATTCTCGAGAGAGAAGTTGTTCAAAGGTTGGATGTGATCTCATAGATCAATGTGAGAGAAATATACAACAGTTATACTTTTGTCAGTGAAATTGGATTATTCAATTATATTACAAAAACAATGCCTTTATCAATGCTGTATTACGCACTTCAGGCTAGTAAATCTTGAGGGCAATTCAATAATTGAGCTCAAAATGGCAAAAATTCTGACTCTCTAGTAAAGGTTGATATTTGAGATAAATATCCTTATTAAGTGGACCCTGGGTCGAGGATGTTGGCTGTCTTTTCAGGATGCCATAGATTTTTTTCGACAGGAACAACCCAGATGCCTTCCCCTGACTCAGGATGTTCTACTGCCAAGTTAAACAGTTTTGATGAGGTGTGAAGACAGATTAATGCTTCATACGTTTTACAACACTGTTAAGAGAGCACATTAAAAAAGGCCGACTGGCTCTCACTAAAGTGCTGTAATGGTGTGATCTCATTCATTCCATTACTTCCAATCAGCTGACTAGAGAATAGACCATTGTCAACTCATCCTGGACCTTAATGTTTGCAATAAATGTATCTAACATATAGAGTACAATGGCTGACCTACAGTATAATGCAAAATCTTAGAGAGTCCACAATTCTGTATAAAAATGTACAGGTATTGCTATACACAAATATGACATAACATGCCATGCCATTAAAAAGAAGCACACAAGCAAGATCATCATTGGAGAGTGGCCCAAGACACAGTATACGATGAAGACACCTCAAGTTGGTCTCTTACTATTTGTAGAAGATAGTAGACGATGGTTGCTTTTTTATTATGTTCCTAAAAAGATAAACAATGGTGGTCTGTTACTGTTTTTAGAGGAAGTCAAACAATGCTTGGGCTTTTACAATTTTTGCAAAATCCAATCAGAAAATAGAGGTCCCCTAGTAACTCTCTGCCCCTATTCACATTGAGCTTAATTCTGATACGTGGTAAGTAGTGATGAGCGAGCACTAAAATGCTCGGGTGCTCGGTGCTCTGGCCGAGCATCTCAAGATACTCGTGTACTCGGCCAGAGCACCGAGCCCAATGTAAGTCAATGAGTGACTGTCTCCACCCACAAACTTCTGGTTATAAAACGAGTATTTCTGGGAAAGGGCGGGAGGGTGGGCTTTTTCAAATCGCCGCAACATATAACACCTTGCTGTGGCCCCCAGAGGGATCCTAACAATTAATCTGCTCCCTGTGTGGTGCCAGCTCACTGTGTGCACTGAAGGGAGCAGGGTATTTGTGTCAGATTGCTAATTATTAGCGAGCAGTCAGAGCATCTCGCCGGTACTCGGTGCTCACCGAGCATCCTGAGTACCGGGATACTCGTGCGAGTAACGAGTAACGCCGAGCATACTCGCTCATCCCTAGTAGGTTTTAATATTAGAGGGTGGAGGACTGTCGCGATTGAGGCTCACCTTGTGTTTAATCAAAAAAGTGTTTGCTAAGTAGCCTATGTTATCTATTTATATGCACCATTGCATATTATTTCTTTATTTACAGCAGGGTATATACTCATTTTATTTTTATCTTGAATTTTGTTTGGTTAATGACCAGTGTCAACTTGCTCTTATATTTTGCATGTATACCGACATACACTCATTAGGCTAATTATTTTAATTTGCTTTAGTCACTTATATTTAACACAAACAGAGCACGGCCTCCATTTTCTGAGGTGGATATTACAGTTGTATAGCTGCCCATGGATGGGTACCCATAATCCAGACCCAATCCATCTCAGCCCTTATTTACATTGATGTCTGACATATGGTAAGATTTTAATATGACAGACTATATGACCATCCTGATTGGGGTACACCTTGCCGTGGTGGGATTGCTTTTTCACTTTTTTATAATAAAAAATGGTGTTTACTAAGTGCCCTATTTTATTTACATATTTAAATGCACTATTGCTTTTTACATATTTCTTTACAGCAATGTATATACTCATTTCATTTTTATTTTTGGAAGAAAATCAACAATGGTTGATCGCTTAATAACTTTGGAAGAATATCGACGATGGTTGGACACATACTATTTTTGGAAGCAGGTAGGTGTATGATATTTTATTATGGCGCAGGGGAAAGCTTTTAATGCAAGCAAGTGCCAGCCTGATTTTTTTAGGAATCCCATTATCATTAGAAGATCATATCATTGTGTGTGATATTCATTGCAATGACATGCACTAAAGCCAGGTTTTTCTGTTTTGATAAGTATTTCATCATTGGACAGGACAGAGAAAGTAAAACAAATCTATCCAACATTTTATTAAAACAAGCAAGTATTAAAAAGGCATGACGTTTCAGGTAGAGTTAAGAGGAGTAAGTAAAGTGGCTTCTCATGTATTATATAAGAGATGAAGTTTTGGAAGTGGACTTCACAGTATAAGATGGCTTATATGGATTGCCTCAGCACATTTCTGATTCATAAAAGGGTCAATTTCATAGTAAGCCAAGTTAGCTTTCAGTGAGGGTGGAAATACACACAGACAGGAGAAGAACATACAAACTGAATGCAGATGTGTTCCTTAGTTGAATTCAGACCCAATATTTCAATGCTGCAAGGTGGCAATGCCAGCCACCAAGTCACAATGGATGGCAGATTGCTAGATTTGCCACCAATATATAATTAATGGTAGTTATGTCACTATAGCCCCCTTGATGGCTTAAACTAATTGGCATGGCACTTCCCTAGTCTTTTGTCACTTCTGCAGTGTTTTTTCATTTATAAAAGTCATATGGTTAGATCATTAAAGTCAATAGCGAAACTATCAAACTCTAGATTAAAAAAAACAAAAAGGAGATAAACTGGCACACTGCTATCCATTTGTTCAAACTATCAGTAGAAGTCATAGTGGCTAGACCCTCCAGTATTGTTGGCATATTTTTGTCTTGTGCTATAATTGTTTGTGATGAAACAATGCCTTCAATTCCCTTTGCATACTCTAATGTACCTATATATTAAGGCTCGTGCAGACGACTTTATTTTTGGTCTGAGTGCTACCCATCAAAAATCAGATCATACTAGGGACTAATGTTATTCATTGAGGCAGTGCATGTGTAATAAAATAGTTTATTAAAATTAACATTACCCGAGACTTTCCCTCATTCACAAATTTATTTAAAAAAAAGAAAAAAAATCCCACGCAGGTCCAATGTAGACCATCAAATCTGATGTAGCCCACAAAGGAAACCAGAAAAAAACACAGAAAAACAAAACAAGACACTTATCATCATTCAGCATTTTATTTTTTAAAAATCCTACATAGGTTCATGGTAGTCCACCAAATCCGACGTAGTCTAGCAAATCCGGCAAACAAAACATATGGTGCCTCATTCTGAGGCAGATTGCTAGATTTGCCTCATTCTGAGGCTCCATAGACTTTGCTAACAGCCACTTCTGGATCACGCTGTGCGATATGTGGTGATACTTAAGAGTGGTAATGTTACTGAAGTCACCACTCTTCAGCATTGCTGGTCACGTGCAGAGCAGCATGACTCAGCCCTTAGCAAAGCCTATGAAGTTTCAGAATGTAGCTCCATAGGCTTTGTTCCTCGGATTCATTGGACTAAGTAGGATCTGCTAGGCTATCTTGGACCAGCATGGGACTTTTTTGATTTAATAAAGTGGTGATTGAAGGTAAGAGTTTCTTTCTTTTCTTTGCATTTTTAAGTGTATGTTTTTTCTCAGGTTTCCATTGTGGACTACGTCGGATTCGCTGAACAACAATAGACTTGGGTGCGATTTTTTTTTTTCAAATTAAGTGGTGAACAAGTGCGTGTTTAAATATAGTGTTTTTGTTTTGTGTTATTATTACTGGGCTAGTAATGGGGGTGTCTGATATATGTCAGCTATTGTCATGGCTGCGCTCGCGACCCAGGTGGTAATAGGTATGTGGACCCACTGGACCACAGAGGGGACCCGGGCCTGCCCAGACTAGGGGAGGGCAGCGACCGGGTTCTGTGGCAGCTGAACATGTGGGCAAGGTGGTAACCTGCAGGACATGATGACACCGCACACTTCAGGTATATCAAAATGCAACGTTTACTTAATACGAACACAGTAGAAGGTACAAGACAATAAGCCAGGCTCCCAATTCCGCACATCACGGAACAGGCCGGTCATCTGGAAACAGGCGGAACATGGAAAGCACAGGTCCAGGAATTCAGCTGGTCAGATCCAGGAACTTCAGGCAGAGCCGTCACCGGGAAACAAGGCTGGAGGCTCCCCAGAACCATGGAGGAGGAGCCCGTCCAGGAACACTAGTGGGACCGACTCTGACTACACGGACTGGACCACCAGGACTATGGACATCCATCTGGACACAGACAAGACATCATGGACACGAAACATCATGGACTCGGAACATCAAGGACTCGGAAAATCAAGGATTCAGAACATCAAGGATTCGGAACACCGGGCAGGACCTCAGGACCATCTCGGACACCAGGCGGGACCTCAGGGTCATCTCGAACACCAGGCAGGACCTGAGGACCATCTCGGACACTAGGTAGGACCTCAGGACCATCTCAGACACCAGGCAGAACCTCAGGACCATATTGGACACTAGGCAGGACCTCGGGACCATCTCGGACACTAGGCAGGACCTCAGGACCATCTCGGACACCAGGCGGGACCTCAGGGTCATCTTCAACGCTAGGCAGGACCATCTCGGACACCAGGCGGGACCTCAGGGTCATCTTGAACACCAGGCAGGACCTCAGGACCATCTCGGACACTAGGCAGGACGTTAGGACCATCTCGGACACCAGGCGAGACCTCACGACCATCTCGGACACTAGGCAGGACCTCAGGACCATCTCGGACACCAGACGGGACCTCAGGACCATCTCGGACACCAGGCAGAACCTCAAGGGCATCTCGGACACCAGGCGGGACCTCAGGGTCATCTTGAACACCAGGCAGGACCTCAGGTCCATCTCAGACACTAGGCAGGACCTTAGGACCATCTCAGACACCAAGCAAGACATCAGGACCATCTCGGACACTAGGCAGGACCTCATGACCATCTCGGACACCAGGCGGGACCTCAGGACCATCTCGGACACCAGGCAGAACCTCAAAGTCCTCTCGGACACCAGGCAGGACCTTAGGACCATCTCAGACACTAGGCAGGACCATCTCGGACACCAGGCAGGACCTCAGGACCATCTCGGACGTCAGGCGGGACCTCAGGGCCATTTCCGACGCCAGGCGGGACCTCAGGGCCATCTCGGACGCCAGGCAGGACCTCAGGTCCATCTCGGACGCCAGGCGTGACCTCATGACCACCTCGGACACCAGGCGGGACCTCAGGCTCATCTCAGACACCAGGCGGGACCTCAGGCTGGGCGTCTGGACTCCATGCAGCAGACACGGCTCCAGACAAGGAACATCAGGACACAAGCAGGAATCCACATACAAGGCAAGGACGTTGGTACCAACACATAGGCTAGACAGGTACAAGGACAAGGGAAGACACACCAGCCATCCAGAGCTAGAGCAGCATGGCTGGAGGAAACACACAGGGCTAGTTTCAGCAACCTAATGAGAGGCTCTGGTGATTCCCAACAGGAAAGAGGAACTTTAAATATGAGCTGACCCTCAGCTATAGGATGGGGACAGCAATTCAAGCGCACACCCTCCATCTTACAAAACTGGGGGAGTTGTGGCGGCGCGCACCCTAGGCACAGTCAGAACCCATACAGCATAGGCAGCACACGAACCGACGCCCAGGGCACCTGGCAGCGGCTGCAAGCCTAGGCACACGTGGAAAGTCATGCACCAGCTGCAAAGGACCTCACAACCCGCGGATAGCTTCCACAGAGGGAGCCAGGGTCCACACATGGATGGCAAGCAGTGGAGCAATGACACTACAACACATGCAGCGGAGCTGGGAACTGAGCAGAATCCTATACAGGTAACATACTACAGTCTCCCAGCTGGTCAGGGGGGAAGGAGCATTGGGTGAAAGCGCAGTAATGCGCAGTAACGCCGAGGGAACGAAAGACACCAGCCTACCAGCGTTACAGTTATTTTTTTTGTACACTACACAGCTGTTATCAACCCAAGCACCCTTAGTCTGATAGCCAAGGCACCATGGCATCAGGAAGAGCTCCACTTATGGAGCAACTGAGGCAGGTATTTTTAGGCTAGGAAGGACCCAATACCCATGGTCCTACCAAGCTTGATGATATCCTCTCACAGCCATCTGCTTTACATATGCTGGTTACCAAAAATGGGTATGCACATACTTTTTTTCCCATGTAATTACATTGTTTCTCAAACTTTCTGCTGTCTTCGACACAGTCGACCACTCCCTCCTGCTTAAAATTTTAGAATCTCTTGGCATAACTGACCTAGCCCTCTCCTGTATATCCTCTTACCTAACAGACTGGACTTTCAGCGTCTCCCACTCCCACACCTCCTCCTCGCCCTTTCCCCTATCTGTTGGAATTCCCCAAGGCTCGGTCTCGGGACCACTACTCTTCTGCATTTACACCATCAGCCTAGGCCAACTCATTGAATCCCACGACCTTCAATACCACCTCTACGCTGATGGCACCCAGCTCTACCTGTCCGGCCCCGACATCACCTCCCTACTATCCAAAATTCCGCAATGCCTGTCCACCATCTCATCGTTCTTCTACGCTCGCTTCCTAAAACAACATGGACAAAACTGAGTTCATTGTCTTCCCCCCTAATCGCTCTTCCCCCACCTGACCTATCCATCACTGTCAGCGACTGCTCACTCTCACCCGTCCCCCACGCCAAGTGCCTCAGGTAATCCTCAACTCTTCCCTCTCCTTCAAGCCCCACATCCAAGTCCTTACCACCGCCTGCTGACTCCAGCTCAAAAACATTACCCGAATCCACTCTTTCCTTGACCAAGACACTGCTAAAACACTTGTCAATGCCCTCATCATCTCCAGCCTCGACTACTGCAACTTCCTGCTCACTAGCCTCCCCGCTACCTCCCTCGCAGCTCTCCAAACCATCCTCAATTCCGCTGCCTGACTCATTCATCTTTCTCCCCGCTACTCCCCTGTCTTTCCCCTCTACCAATCCCTTCACTGCCTCCCCACTTCCCAGAAATCCTGGTTCAAAACCCTAACCTTGACTTACAAGGCCATACACAACCTGTCTCCTCCATACATCTCCGACCTGATCTCCTCATACCTCCCCTCACGCAATCTGCACTCCTCTCAAGAGCTCCTTTTCCCCTCGCATTTCCTCCTCCCATAACCGTACACAAGACATCTGTCGTGCATCCGCCTTACTTTGGAACTGCCCCACCACATCAGACACTCCCCTACCCTGGCAACCTTCAAGAAAAGCCTAAAGAACCAGCTCTTTCTTCAAGCCTACAATCCACACTGAGACCTAATCTGCTACACCATCTCACCATCACCTCTCCCCCTCCTACTGTCTCCCCACTCACCCCCAATAGACTGTGAGCCCTCATGGACAGGATCCTCTGCTCTACTGTACCTGTATGATTTAATTGTCTTCGTCCACCCTTACACATGTAAAGCACCGTGGAACCTAATGGCACTATATAAATATATAATAATAATAATAATATATAAAGTTATTTAAGCCATGCACTAAATATTAAAAATACTAAAAATCTAAGAAGATTTCCAGTCTTTTTTTGTTCACCAAAAAGTGTACCAAAAATGCAATAAAAAGGTGATCTAAACATATATCCTAAAATGGTATCAATAAAAATATCAGCTCACTACATAGATATAAGCCATAAACATCGCTATTCCCTAAAGCATAAAATAGTTATAGTTACAGCAAAGCAAACCAATAATATTTTACAAAATGTAAAAAAATGTTAACCACCAAAGTATATAAAAGAAAAACTTACACATTTGGTATCACAATAACATACTAATCTGAAAAATCACATTACCAGGTCATTTTTTTGTTATAAATTCTTTATTTAAAGTTTTTTTTAACAAACAAGGAAACAAAAGAACATATCTTTTTTGTGACATGAAATAAAGGTTACTTGTTATTGTTACATAACCAGTTGTTATTTTCAGAAAATCACAAAGTCATCTAACTATAATAGGAAGTGTGTGTGTGGGGGGGGGGGTGACATAAAAACAAAAGCCCCCCCAAATTGGACGAATTATGTTTGTTTTTTTTTCCCATTTTCAATTATACTGCTAGGTAAGATTATTTCTGTCCTTCAAAGCTACAACTTGTTCTGCAAAAAATAAGCTCTGTTGATGAAAATGAGCAAAAATAATGGCTCTTGGGAGGTGAAAATGAAATAACAAACTAAAGCAGAAAAAAAAACATTTGGTCATAAAAGGGGTCAATAAAATAGTTTGCATTAAAAAAAAGTCTAAGAATGTGACACCTGCACCTGTATGTATGCTCAATTCCTTATCATAGAGTCATGATACAAAGTACTAATATTTTTTTATTAAAAACAAATAAAAGACATGATCAAAAATATAGATAAAAGAAAAACTACAAAACATAAGATCCTCACTATGATTATAGACAGAACAGGGATTTAATTACTCCATATTTCACTTGCTTTATGAGCCCTTACTGATGGGGCTATTCTTCTACCTATATTCCAACATTATCACTAGACCATTAACCAGACTAATGAAACCTAGTATGTCAGACGGGAATACACTTGAAGACAACGCCATTTACATAGATGCCTTTCATGGACTTGTCATAGAAGAAAATAGGCGGCTGTCAGAGGAAAAATGACAGGGGTTCACCAGCAAGTCAGCATGACAGCAATTATGTGAAATACGCTCTAGATATGGTGTATTATGTTAGCAATCGGTCAATGAGAAGACATCCAGCACTGTAGGACTATTAACACTGGAATTAAAATGTTCCAATAGTGATGTAATAATAGTGTGCAGCACCAGATAGATTGATAGATAGATAAATAGATAAATATAGGAATAGATAGCTAGATAGATAAAGGAAGGAAAAAAAATCTAGATAGCTAGATAGATTGCCCCATCCATTGTTCTCATATGCCCTACACATGATCTGCCTCTAACAATTGTTCTTATAGCCTCAATCCTGGATCTGCCCTCATCCATTGTTCTTATAGCCTTGACCCTGGACCTGCCCCATTCATTGTTCTTATAGTCCCCACCCTAGATCTGCCCCCATTCATTGTTCTTATAGCACCTACCCTGGATCTGCCCCATACATTGTTCTTATAGTCCCCACCCTAGATCTGCCCCCATTCATTGTTCTTATAGCACCTACCCTGGATCTGCCCCATACATTGTTCTTATAGCCTCCACACTGGATGTGCTCCCATCCATTGTTATTATAGCCTCCATCCTGGATCTGCCACATTCATTGTTCTTATGGTCCACGTCCTGTATCTGCCCCATCCATTGTTCTTATAGCCTTCACCCTGGATCTGCCCCATCCATTGTTCTTATAGTCTCCACCCTGGATCTGCCCCATTCATTGTTATTATAGTCCCCACCCTGGATCTGCTCCATCCATTGTTCTTATGGTCCACATCCTGGATCTGCTCCATCCATTGTTCTTATGGTCCACATCCTGGATCTGCCCCATCCATTGTTCTTATAGCCTCCACCCGGATCTGCTCCATCCATTGTTCTTATGGTCCACATCCTGGATCTGCCCCATCCATTGTTCTTATGGTCCACATCCTGGATCTGCCCCATCCATTCTTCTTATAGCCTCCACCCTGGATCTGCACCATACATTGTTCTTATAGCCTCCACCCTGGATCTTCCCCATTTATTGTTATTATATTCCCCACCCTGGATCTGCTCCATCCATTGTTTTTATAGTCCCCACTCTGGATAGATGAAAAGAAAAGAATAGATAAATATTACTAATACATTAACCCAACAGTATTAAAAAGAAAAAAATCTAACAGATCAGGAAGCCTTATGTCATCAATCATATACAGCGGATTTTGAATGAATCATCACAGTACTGTTATCTGTTGATAGATAATATGTACGGTATTTCTGAGAAATGCAATATTTGATATCACCCATACTCCCACCTGGAGATGCAAAATAATGTATTGATTTAATAAGACATTCTTTACACTGAACATTTAAGTGTCTGTCTAGACCACAAATAACTGGAAATCAGATGTACCCCTGTGCTGCCCTATTACCAGACAGGCCCACATGTGTGAGCAGAAATATCAAGGTAGTCAAACATATCTCACCAGGTATGGACTAGCTGAGATTGAGTGAAAAAATATTGCATTTTTACTCTTATCATCATCAAGATTTACTTAAACTGCTGATTTGGAAAATGTGGGAGATACAACTGTAGAGGGTGTAAAGGTAATAGTGACAAGTTGGTTTTGCCATCACACCTCTGCCACATCAGAATCCAGCATTATAAATTATGCTGCATTATCATTAAGCATAAATAGAAATAGCCTCCAACAAACTGATATTACTTAGGCTAGATTCACATTGCGTTTTTGCTGTGCATTACAACGCATCCGTTGGACAGCAGCCCAAATGCAATGTAATGGATGTGTGGCACCCCAGCTGTCGCCTTTAAGAGGTACTGAACCCACACCCGGAGGTAGTATTCCCGTCTGCGGCAACCAGGTTTGGTAAGTCCAGTCACCCACAAACACACCTAACTCACCCGGTCCCAGGAATAGCAGGTGAACCCAGGTAGTGGTACGGCTCAGGCATCCCGTGGGATGGCGGGGAAGAAAGGTGGTGGGTGGACAGGGAGCAGGAAGTGGTCAGAGAAAGGAAAGGGACAAAGGGAAAACACCACAGGAAGTGTCAAGCAGTTGGAGGAGGTCAGCGAGGAGAAAGAACAGAGAGAAAGGACCCAGAGGACAGGAGCAATGATGTGGCTCGTCCGGGGTCCTGAGTCCAGAGACCATGAGGGGATGGAGGGAGCCCTAGGGGCACGGGCAGTGAGCGATCAGTCTGTGCACCCAAATCTGAACCAAAGCGGAGGGGCAGGGTGAGAACCAAGGGCCCGACCCTGAAAGGTGGCAAGGAGACTCCAAGCTCTAACCAAAGAACCCGGGTGGCCATGAGATCTTGAGGAGCTGTGGCTAACTCCCGGCACATTCGCTGAGAAGGCAGCTGTACAAGTCACCCAACGAAGGCCCATGACTGCTGGATTGGGGCTCTGTGCGCAGAGGCGCATGCAGGTAGGAGGATAACAGGCAGCACTGAGGAAGAGAGGTCTGTGAGGGAAGGGAAACGAAAGGGGTGAACTGGACAAGCCATTCTGGTTGCTAAAGACTACCCAGGCCGCTACTGTACTTGAGCTGTAACTGTGTTGGGTGTGGAAGAGAGCTCAGTAAACCAGGTTGGAACTCAGCACTGTGTCAGACTGTTTATTTCTGAGGAGCGGTAGACTAGAACTCTACTAATCCCCCTACTCCGGATGCCCTCGGGACTCGCTCCACCTGTTGGGAGCAATACCATAACTGCTGCCATTCCATCATCCCCAGTGATCCCGTCCTGAAGCAGCGGCTACTAACAGCCTCATACCATGGGTGGTGTCACGACAACCACCCCCAAATTCCCCCTTTACTCCAAAAACTCTCTTAGCCCCTTTTTACTGACCGCCCATCCTGCGTTGGCCATGGACCAGGTCATGCCACCGTGACAGCTTCCTCTGAAGATGCTCAAGGACGTCGAGAGAGAGAGAGGCCCTGCTCCGAGTACCCCACGGCCACCCACTGGGGCAAGTCAGATGCATTAACGCATCCATAGACTTGAATTTAACAAACGCACACTAATGCATGCAAAAATAGGCATGCGTTTGTAAGTATGCGTTTTTTTTCAATAAATGTGAAAACACGGTCTGCAGCGTTGGATCTTTGCAATTGCATTTGCACCAAAGTTTTCATGCAAACTGCGTAATTTCTTTGTTGCAAATGGTTAAGTGAAATGTATTCATGTTTTACGCCATTTATTACACCAAATTTTAATATAGGCAGTCTCTGACTAACAAACATCTGATTTACATCAAATCATGGTTTTGAAAATAAAAAGAACCCCTAATGCTTATCTAACTGTTCACCTTTCCATCCCCTCCTCCGACCTCCTCCCGCGTTGCATCTCTGACCTCTTCACTATAAGGCCAGGGTCACACATGGCATCTGTTTTTGCCTTGAATCCGTTTTTGGGATAATTTTTGTCATTTTTTTTTCTAAGTCCAAAAACGCATATCTGTTAAGGGATAGTGCACTTAGGTGTAGCGGCGTTTTTCAAAAATGCATGCGTTTTTGTTCAGCATCCCAAAAAATGCTGCTAACAGCGTTTTTGGGTGCAGTAAAAAAAGCATGCGTTTTTTAACATAAGGCCCTATGGGAAATGCATGCGTTATCGCATGGTACGTATAAGCACCATGCGTTAACGCATATGTGTTTTTGGTGAAAAACTGACTAAGGCTAGGGTCACACTTGCGTTTTTTTCATGCTTTTTTGGAGACCTGCGTTTTTAAAAAAGCATGTAAAAACGCGCCCATAGGCCCCCATGTTAAAAAACGCATGCCCTAATAGCAAAAACGCATGTCTTCATAGCAAAAAGCATGCCTAAAGTACCATGCGTTTTTGGCATGAGTTTTTGTACTTATGTGAGTAGCTGACATCAAAACCGCATGCAAAAACGCATGGTGCATTAGTACCATTTAGTACCATCCAAAAACGCATGCGTTTTCCATAGGGGCTCATGTTAAAAAAACGCATGCGTTTTTAAAACAGCACCAAAAAATGGTGCATGAACTTTTTTTGGGTGCTGATTTAAAAACGCATGTAAAAACGCAGGGTGCCATCAGACACCTTAAAAAACGAATGCTGAAATGAAAAAAGCATGCAGAAATGCATGCTTTTTTTTTAAGGCACTAAAAAAACTCATGCTAACTGTGACCCTAGCCTAAGTCCAAAAAACAGCCAGGAGCTCAGGAGACACTATTGGCACACTAAATTTAATGGATCAGTTTTCCTAAAGCCTCAAAAAAGCAGATTGGCATGTGTGACCCCCAGCCTAAGTCAGGTCTTCCATACGAGCCGAGGCTTCAAATGTCACTGCTTGATGTGAGGCAATGACATTGTGACATCGAGATGTGCGGTATCTCTGGGAAATCTTGACGTCCTGACGTCACAGCTTTACAACACATAGTGACCTCTGAGGCATGGACACATCATCAATTCCTAGCTAATAGAAAAGTGGTCATAAATGCTATGGGTAGAAAAAAAGAGAACCAGACAGTGAGCAGCGAGCAGCTGGAAGATGAGGTGAGTATTAGGTTTTTGGCTTTTTTGAAGCCCTTTTTCCAGTTTACATACAAATTTGAGTTACGGACAAACCTACAGAATCTAGGGACCCAGGAACATATACCTGCACCAAAATGAAAAAAAATACAATAAAAAGGGTATGTTCTTTTTGGCATGAAGTATGACATATTTATAATTGCATTTCTGTAGAAATACAGTGGAACCTTAGATTACAAGTACCGTATATACTCGTGTATAAGCCGAGTTTTTCAGCACAAAAAATGTGCTGAAAAGTCTTCCCCTCGGCTTATACACGAGTCATATACAGGCCCCAGCGGTATACAGCGCCCCCCCATCAGTGGTATACAGGGTATACAGGGCCCCCCATTGCTGCCGCACACCTTTAAAGTAATAGATCATTATACTTATCCCTGTCGCCGCCACCGCCGCTCTGACAACGCGCTCCTGCGGGTCTTCATGCTTCTTCCTGCTTCCTCCTCCGGCGGGAGCAGGCAATGACGTCATTGTCTGTGCGCCGGAGGAGGAAGCATGAAGACCCGGAGGAGCGCGGTGTCAGAGCGGCGGTGGCGGCGTCAGCGACAGGGATAAGCATAATGATCTATTACTTTACAGGTGTGCGGCAGCAAAGGGGGGCCCTGTATGCCCTGTATACCACTGATGGGGTTGTATACCGCTGGGGCTGCTGTGTACCACTGGGGCTGCTGTATACCACTGGGGCTGCTGTATGTACTGCTGGGGCTGCTGTATACCACTGGGGCTGCTGTATACCACTGGGGCTGCTGTATATACCACTGGGACTGCTGTATATACTGCTGGGGCTGCTGTATACCATTGGGGCTCCTGTATACCACTGGGGCTGCTGTATACCACTGGGGCTGCTGTATACCACTGGGGCTGCTGTATGTACTGCTGGGGCTGCTGTATACCACTGGGGCTGCTGTATACCACTGGGGCTGCTGTATATACCACTGGGGCTGCTGTATATACCGCTGGGGCTGCTGTATATACTGCTAGGGCTGCTGTATATACTGCTGGGGCTGCTGTGTACCACTGGGGCTGCTGCGTACCACTGGGGCTGCTGTATATACCACTAGGACTGCTGTATATACTGCTGGGGCTGCTGTATACCATTGGGGCTCCTGTATACCACTGGGGCTGCTGTATACCATTGGGGCTCCTGTATACCACTGGGGCTGCTGTATACCACTGGGGCTGCTGTATATACTGCTGGGGCAGCTGTATACCACTGGGGCTGCTGTGTACCACTGGGGCTGCTGTGTACCACTGGGGCTGCTGTATATACCACTAGGACTGCTGTGTATACTGCTGGGGCTGCTGTATACCATTGGGGCTCCTGTATACCACTGGGGCTGCTGTAAACCATTGGGGCTCCTGTATACCACTGGGGCTGCTGTATACCACTGGGGCTGCTGTATATACCACTGGGGCTGTTGTATATACTGCTGGGGCTGCTGTATACCACTGGGGCTGCTGTATACCACTGGGGCTGCTTTATACAACTGGGGCCTGTATTCCACTGGGGCCTGTATACCACTGGGGCTGCTGTATATACTGCTGGGGCCTGTATACCACTGGGGCTGCTGTATATACTGCTGGGGCCTGTATACCACTGGGGCTGCTGTATATACTGCTGGGGCCTGTATATACCACTGGGGAGGCTGCTGTAATACTGCTGGGGCCTGTATATACTGCTGGGGCCTGTATATACCACTGGGGAGGCTGCTGTATACTACCACTGGGGAGGCCTGTATACCACTGGGGGGGCCTGTATACCACACTGCTGGGGGCTGTATACCTGTGCTGGGGTCCACCCTCGGCTTATACACGAGTTAATAGGTTTTCCCAGGTTTTGGGGGCAAAAGTAGGGGGGTCGGCTTATACACGGGTCGGCTTATACACGAGTATATACGGTAACTTGGTTTGAGAGCGCCTTGCAAGACAAGCTAAGATTTTTAATAAATTGTAACTTGGTATAAAAGCAAGATTTGGAATAACAGCAAAATGTGTTTTATTTACAAAAGGGAAAAAGAGGGTGAGTTGAACGGTAATGTTTTTTAATTTTTTTTTCATATTTGTAAAAACGTCTGTGATCTGTGATGACAATAGCATAGACCTGTCCAGATCTGTGAGAGGAGACAAATCAGGACGTGGAGAGACTGGAGGGGGTGGGGGGCTTCTACTGCTTGTGAGGATTACAGTCAGGCAGGGATATGAAGTTTCTCTATTACACATGGCGCGAACCCAATACCCTCCTCTCACTAGTTTAAATACATGTTCTATCCCTTTTACCTCTAGACTATCCATCCAGCTGGAATGTCTTTCTAGGAAATGTCCTGATAAGCCCGATATATATCTCCCTATTGATGATAAAGGATCCGAGCCAGAGATGTGCTCCGAGATACGTTTCCTCAGGGGGCGACATGTGCATCCCACATAATCCACACTGCAAATAGTACAAGTTGCCAAATAGACCACATAAGTGGTGGAACAATTTATATAGCTTTTTATTTTGTGTATTTTCCCCATATGACTGTCTTCAAATGTATGCGTTTTGACAATGTATCTACATAGGCTTCATTTCTTTTGTCCGTATTTAAAATTACCGGTATAGTGTAACCAAGTCAGTTACACTCCGCAGGCATTGTTGACAAATAAACTCGGGGAAAGTACACTTGTCACATCTACACCCTTTTTAGCCACACAACAAAATCCCTGGTCCAAAATTTTGGATAAACTGGGATCTTCGTGCAGCATGGGAACATATTTTCGTATGATGGAGATGATACTTCGATAATCAGTACTATATGATGTTGAAAAAGTAGTGATTAAATTCGTTCCCACATCATTTTTCTTGTGTCTAGTGTGAACAGAGTCATATGCCAATAAATTGTCCCTTGGTTTTGTTCCAACCAGATATTTGGCCCTATCCAACATCCAGCGATTATATCCTCGTGTTTTTAACCGATGTTCTATAACCGTGCATTTCTCTTGAAAGTCACTGGGGTCTGAGCACATCTTTTTTGCTCTTGTGAATTCTCTCACTGGTAAACTCCTGATTGTATGTATGGGGTGACAACTGTTGTGAATTCATTGGAGCTCCCTCCAGTGGTTGTTGCTGGTGATGCAGCTGACTGCGTGGGCTTCACAGGTGAGGGTGATAATTGGCAATCTGGTTCTTGGAGCATATAATGGTTTGAAGTGGATCAATCCTTGCCAGTTGTCTTTTGTTCCTGGAGGAGTTCACATCTCTCTGGTTTCTTCTGCTCTGTGGAGATCTTTGCAAGATAAGTGAATGTTTTTTTGATATTTTGTGGCACACTTTTGTGTGCTTAAAGTTCTGCTTATGTTTTGTCTTATTCTGAGCTGTGGGTTTGCTATTTAGTTTGTATATTTGTTTATCTGCTCTCAGATAGGAAGTTTTCTTCCTAGGAATTTTACCATTCACTATTATTAGGGATGGGCGAATCTACTCGCTAGGACTCATTACTCGGCGAGTAGTAAGGGACTCGCAGGACTCGGTACTCTGCGAGTTTCCCAGCGTTTACTCGCACGAGTCCAATGCAAATCAATGGCAAACGCTGACAAAACTAGGATTGCCATTGTCTTGCATTAGACTCGGCTACTGTGCCAGTGATAGCAGGGAAACTCGCAAATAACTGCTGTTACTTTGCGAGCCGAGTCAAGCTGTCTTCTCTGTGTGCTGGCTGCCGCAGCTCCAGGGTCCTAGAGCCCGCCTGCTCACAGAGATGATGTAGCAGTGCTGAGATTGTTCTCAGTCTGCTCATTCCCTGTGCATAGACATCTATAT
The DNA here is from genome assembly GCA_033576535.1 of Allobates femoralis. Taxonomy (NCBI): domain Eukaryota; kingdom Metazoa; phylum Chordata; class Amphibia; order Anura; family Aromobatidae; genus Allobates; species Allobates femoralis. The sequence goes on along the minus strand of JARQOC010000005.1, from coordinate 476,567,747 downwards.
CTATGCACAGGGGATGTAGCAGAGAGGACATCGCGTTTTGGACTACGTCGGACGGAAGAGGATTTTTTTAATTAAAGATGGAGTCCCTAATGGCTTTTTTTTTTTATTTCTAATAAAAAATTTTCTCTGTGTTGTGTTCTTTTTAACCCTTTATTGGAGATTCTTAGTGGCCGGGTCAAACCTGGCCTGACATTAAGAATCCCGGGCTTAATACCAGCTTGTATAACAAAGCTGGTATTAACCCCTTTATTACCCAGCGTGCCACCGCCACCAGGGCCGCTGGAAGAGCGGGGTTCAGCGCCAGAAGATGGCGCTTCAATGAACGCGCCATCTTCTGGGGCGGCTGCGGGCTGCAATTTGCAGCGGGGTGTGCCCATAAAGCTTGGGCATCCCTGCGCTGCGGATTCCAGCCCCCAGCTGCTTAGCTGTACCTGGCTAGACATAGAAATTGCGCGGAGCCCCACGCATTTTTTTTTAATTATTTCATGAAATTCATGAAATAATTAAAAAAAAAGGCTCCCCTATAGTCTTGTGTCCGGCCAGGTACTAATAGGCACCTGGGGGTTGGGGGCAGCCCGTCGCTGCCTGCTGGATCCGGCTGGTTCCATAAAACAATGTAAATAAAAGGGACTGCATCTTTATTAACCCCTGGACCATGGCCGAGGGGTTAATAAAGATGCAGTCCCTTTTATTTACATTGTTTTATGGATTTGTCAGAAAAAAATTTCACGTGGGCTTCGCCGTATTTCTGGAACCAGCCGCATCCAGCAGGCAGCGACGGGCTGCCCCCAACCCCCAGGTGCCTATTTGTACCTGGCCAGACACAAGAATATAGGGGAGCCCTTTTTTTTTATTATTTCATGAATTTCATGAAATAATTTAAAAAAAATGCGTGGGGCTCCGCGCAATTTCTATGTCTAGCCAGGTACAGCTAAGCAGCTGGGGGCTGGAATCCGCAGCGCAGGGATGCCCAAGCTTTCTGGGCACCCCCCGCTGCAAATTGCAGCCCGCAGCCGCCCCAGAAGATGGCGCGTTCATTGAAGCGCCATCCTCTGGCGCTGAACCCCGCTCTTCCAGCGGCCCTGGTGGCGGTGGCACGCTGGGTAATAAAGAGGTTAGGGCCAGCTTTGTATTATCAGCTGGCCCTAAGTCCGAAATTTATGGCGGTCACACCAATATTAGACATGACCGCCATGAATTTCTATTAAATTGTTTTAAAAAAAACACAACACAGAGAAAATTTTTTATTAGAAATAAAAAAAAAAGCCATTAGGGACTCCATCTTTAATTAAAAAATCCTCTTCCGTCCAACGCAGTCCAAAACGCGATGTCCTCTCTGCTCATCCCTGTGCATAGATATAGATGTCTATGCACAGGGAATGAGCAGACTGAGAACAATCTCAGCTCTGCTACATCAGGCAGCAGGCGGGCTCTAGGACCCTGGAGCTGCGGCAGCCTGCACACAGAGCAGACAGGACTCTTATCTGTGCGAGTTTCCCAGCGATTACGAGTCCAATGCAAATCAATGGCAAAACTAGGATTGCTTCAGGCTGAAGCTTCCGAGACACATCTGCAATTTGTAAATCACACACTACTCGCTATTACTCGTTTCCCCATTCATTAACATTGGACTCGCTAGACTCGCAACGAGGAGTGAGTCCCGGGCTCGGACTCGCTAGAGTCAAGCGATTCCGAGTAATTTAGGATTCGCCCATCACTAACTATTATCTGTTATTTCCAGTGTTGCTGCCATTTGATTCATAGACATCTGCTGATATAGAGTTCGCCGAGTCTTAGTGACTCAGGGTAATTTTTGTAATATCTGCTGTTGGTGGTTTTTTTATAGTGTTTTATGCAGACCGCAATAGTATTCTATCCTGTCTTTCCTATATAGCTAGTGTGGCCTCTTTTGCTAAACCTTATACTCTGCTTGTGTTTGTTTTTCCGTCTCTTGTTTCCCAGTTAATATCTGTGGGGGCTTGCTATTCTTTTGGGGTTCTGCTCTGAGGCAAGATAGCTTTTCCTACATCCATCTTTAGGAGCAGTTAGTTCTCCAGCTGTGCAGAGGTGTCTAGGTCTGGTTAGTTACATCCCAAGGCTACTTTTAGTTGCGGTGTGTAGTCAGGGATTGCGGTCAGTACAGTTACCAACAACTTCTACGGAATCTGAATGTACTCCTGAGTCATTGGTTCATAACAGACAACTACTAGCATGTAAAATAGAATTGCCTTATATACAGTAGATCTTCTATATAGGCTAGTGGCGACAGAATTCGTTGTAGCATCCCCCCTCAAAATAGTATCCAAGTAATGCGCACAATGACCCTGGTTCTCCAAGGTAAATCTGAGATTCATATTGTTTGCATTACAGTAGGATAAAAAATCAGCGATATCCTGATCAGGAGACACACTAGACGATCCGCTCCAAATCATGATCAGGTCGTCTATGTATCTCCCCAGCCATTTTATTCGCCGTATTTCTGGAACCAGCCGGATCCAGCAGGAAGCGACGGGCTGCCCCCAACCCCCAGGTGCCTATTTGTACCTGGCCGGACACAAGAATATATGGGAGCCCTTTTTTTTAATTATTTCATGAATTTCATTAAATAATAAAAAAAAAATGCGTGGGGCTCCGCGCAATTTCTATGTCTAGCCAGGTACAGCTAAGCAGCTGGGGGCTGGAATCCGCAGCGCAGGGAGGCCCAAGCTTTCTGGGCACCCCCCGCTGCAAATTGCAGCCCGCAGCCGCCCCAGAAGATGGCGCGTTCATTGAAGCGCCATCCTCTGGCGCTGAACCCCGCTCTTACAGCGGCCCTGGTGGTGGTGGCACGCTGGGTAATAAAGGGATTAATACCAGCTTTGTTATACAAGCTGGTATTAAGCCCGGGATTCTTAATGTCAGGCCAGGTTTGACCTGGCCACTAAGAATCTCCAATAAAGGGTTAAAAAGAACACAACACAGAGAAAATTTTTTATTAGAAATAAAAAAAAAAAGCCATTAGGGACTCCATCTTTAATTAAAAAAATCCTCTTTCGTCCGACGTAGTCCAAAACGCGATGTCCTCTCTGCTACATCCCCTGTGCATAGATATAGATGTCTATGCACAGGGAATGAGCAGACTGAGAACAATCTCAGCTCTGCTACATCATCTCTGTGCACAGGGAGAGGAGGCGGGCTCTAGGACCCTGGAGCTGCGGCAGCCTGCAGGCTGAGAGCAGACACAGAGCAGACAGCTGGACACCTTACTGTGCGAGTTTCCCTGCGATTACTTGCACAGTAAGGAGTCCAATGCAAGTCAATGGCAATCCTAGTTTTGTCAGAGTCTCTGACAAAACTAGGATTGCCATTGATTTGCATTGGACTCGTTACTGTGCGAGTAATCGCTGGGAAACTCGCAGAGTACCGAGTCCTGCGAGTCCCTTATACTCGCAGAGTAACGAGTCCTAGCGAGTAGATTCGCCCATCCCTAGTCCACAGGTTTCCATGGAATAATCAAGAAGAAAAAGCCAGCACCCGATCTATATGGTTAAACAAATTATTCTTTATTTGAACTGACATACACATAATTAAAAATCGCATCTGTATGGCAGATGTTGCCAGACGCGTTTCATTTACAGAGAACCTTAGTCTTTGGCACAAATTTATTTGATTACCAGTCTTTCCATGCTTTACAGCCAAATTAACCAGGCCCTGAAGGTCCTGAGTCCGCTTTTAGGAGGGAAGTTCTGTCACGGGGCTACCATGACTGAGAGTGACCTCTCCTATTCTAGGTGTCAGGAGGCTACATGCATGCCTGCACTAGATCTATATGCTTTGCTTTCCTGCTAGCCAGGCAGATTTCCTTTGTGCTGCTGCTGCAAGGGTTAAAGCTGTTCTTTTGTCTCCTAAGGCTTTCTTTCCTGGTCTATCTTAGGCCCCTTTCACATCAGCGTTTTTTTCAAATCGCGGCAGATGCGGTGCAAGCAGCGGTTTTTTTTCGCAGCCGCACCTGCCGCAAGTGCCGAAACCGCACTTGCCGCACCTGCCGCACCCTTACCGCAAGCCCATAGACATTGCATGGGGCTTGCCGCAAGTGTGCCGCAAGTGTCGCGGTTATGCGGTAATCGCGGCAGATGCGGTTTTTTCACCGCATCTGCCGCGATTTGAAAAAAACGCTAGTGTGAAAGCAGCCTTAGAAGTTCTGTTTTATCCACTCCCCTCTGGTATATGTAGTCTCCTCCTAGCTTAGGGAGTTGCCAGTGATAGCCTGCTATACTGTATGTTGGTATCAGTGTGAGGAGTGGGGTGGAAAGAAAAGCAACTTTAATGTTGTTTCTGAAGATCCATGTCTGGTAGTTACTTTAACCGTTGTCTATCCTATTCCCTTTTTATCATTATTGTAGAGCAGGACTAGTGTTCCTTATGCCCTGCGTACTAGTCAGGGCCGAGCTTAGGGTAACACAGGGGTAGGAATGTGATCATCGCATAGGGTGAAAGAACCCATCTAGGGATGTTGAGGAGCTTAGGGTTGTCTAGGGTAAGTGTCTGGAGTTAGCCTTCCTGTCTTTCCCTAGAGGTAGAATTCCCCTTTCCCTCTGTTATGCTGTGTGCGGTTTGGCCCCGTTGTGGAGCATGATACGTATGGATGGAGCTCAGCTCCTGAATCTGCTCCACACGTGAACACCTCTTCCCAGGATATGAATGTAATGTCAATTTGTTCAATGTAGTTAAGTGATTCGCTTACACAAAACAGCAACGTACATTTTTCTAAACGTTCCAACATAATTGGAAGTGCAAGCTGTTTTCCATGTAAAGCAGAAAATTACATAAAATGTCTCCCATTCAGTATATTTAACTAACCAATTTCAAATATTTTATATGTGTCTCTCTAAAGTGATATTTCAACTTATGCTACAAATCTCCATATGTTGAAGTTTTAGATTTGTCCAATCATTAAGTCTAACATAAAAAAAATAAGAGTACAGTTCAACTTTGAAAAGTCTTTCCAACTACAACCTCCTGAGTTTGTTGACTGGTAAATCAAGCATCGTGTTTTGCATCAGCGAGGACCCTGGTTTGGAGCCAGGAGACCATGATAAATGGCTGCTTTGTGTTTGCTGCAAGCCTAATTTTTAGATTAAGTTTATATCTGTAATTACTGGAACACTACCATAAATATAGTGTTTTCATTCCAGCTAGAATGGAGGCTCTGTTTTAAAAGTGTTGAAACCATTGCTGACCTACTAATGGCATTTATGAAAACTCAGCATTGCTTGTGTAGTAAATGCAGTTACATGAGTCACCTGATGAATTTAAGTCAAATTGCTATTTCTTGGCATATATCTTGTCTAAGTTTGAGATTGGTATTATGACTAACAAATAGTGATTACTGAGTACTACCATGTTGCATTGGCGTAACTTGAAGCTCATGGGCCCCAATGCCAAAGCTCCAATGGGGTCTCTAATAATTGCAAATCTTTAATAGTATTGTTCTTTTTGTATAGGCCAAAAGGACTCTTGGGGTCTCCTAGGCTCTAGGGCTGGTTGCGATTGCAACTCCTGCACCTGTTGTAGTCACATCCCTGCATGCTTGGTACTTGTAATGAGCAGTTCCATGTTCAAATGGGCGCGACTCAAGAAGAGAAAGAGTTCCTATACAAATTCTTGATTTTGCCTGGGGCATCAGTTCATGGCAGTGGTCCCAAGGACATTTTAAAGGGGGAGTATTTACAGGGGGAAATAGTTTGTGAAGCCAGCTGGAGTTCTGACCATAGCTGGCCAGGGGCTGCAGTGTGATCTTCCAAGGGAAAATGGTAGGGCAGCCAGTTGGTAGGCACTCTCCAGCCAGGACACAGATCCCTTGGAAGGTGTAGAAGAAGTATGGGGTGGTGGATGTTACAGAGGAGGAGAGGAGGATGAGGGAAGTGGTGCAAGTGGGGGCAGAAAGGAGCAAACAACACACAGTCACCTTATTTGAAGTAGTTGGTGATTACAGCCCAGCCGGTATACAGTGTACACCAATAGCGCACCCTGGCCCATGTGTAGCTGGAGTCCACTTTGCTGAGACACAAGGTATATGGCCTTCCAGCTGACTTCCCAATTCTGACATTATGATACCACTTTCCTCTCCTAAGTGTCCGTTGATGCAGTTCCCTGCTAGGCAGGTAGCTGCAGGTCCTGCGAGCAACAGCTTTGGTCCTCTGACCATATATAGCCCTGTGAGCCTCAGAAAGATCCACAAAGGTGGTCACTGTACTTGAGGTCCAGTGACCTCCATCTTCACGACCAGTCCTTAAGTATCCCTGATTGAGTCGGGGGCTGGTATCCCTCCTTGCAGTTAGCTCTTCTGCCCAGCTTTCACAGCTGGCCACAGATTTGTCCCACCAGGCCCTTGGCCTATCCCTTCACACATGTCTGTGTTTATGTTCAGTCCTCAACTGTTCTCTCTTCGGTTCTGACTAGTGCTCTCCTAGTAGTCACTTATCCCTCACCTAACTCATCCCTCCAACCAAAAGTGGATACTGCACTATAGGTGGCTCTCTTACACTCAGCACTTCTTGGCTTGAAGTTCAGATGTGTTGGGTGTGTGTTGGGAGTCTCAGCAGTGTGTCCTCCACTTATCTCCAGGCATGATACTACATATTGGATTACATACAATACAACATGTGGCCGCCCGGCCGCAGGGGCACTCCATCTCAATCCATAAAAATATCCATCTTTTAAGTACTCATGGATATAGTGTCTTAAAGGGAATCTGTCAGGTCAAAAATCCATATGTAACTGCTATCATTTTCTAATTCCTCTAGGAAAGCTCTTTCTATTCATGTATTTCTTTTATTCATACTCACCACCTATCCTCTGTAAACTGTAAATAAAGTGATTCATTCCTTCTGTCAATCATAGTAAGTGATCACTTAGTTCTCTTCTATACACTCTCCAGGGATGAATATTCATGTAGTGACATCACTGCACTGCCTTCCTCTGTAAGCAACAACCAAAGCAGTGGAAATCACTCACTTAGGGACTATGTATCCTTCTGCCTGTGTGCGTCTCTCCAGGTGAGAGAAAGGAGTAGCTATTAGCAGCTCCACCAGAGTCTGTGTGTATCTGAGGCATATGTGTTGTGTGTGCTGTCTGAGCTTTTTCCATGTGATTATATGAACATTTGTTCATTTGCTCAGGAGATACACACATTAAATGTATGCAGGAAAACCAATGTTGGAATAAACAGATAGAAATATCTTACAGACAGCACACAGTGTGGCACACCACACCTCACTCCCCTCTCTCTCCCTCCATCTTCACAGCAGATTGCACAAGATTTTCAGTGTGACTTCAAGCACAAGAGGAGGGACACAATAACTGCTTAGATAGGTGTGGTTATTTAAATATTTACAAACTGCAGACTACTCTGGAGTGAAAGTAATGAGCAGAGTAGTGAAGCTAGCTGCCTGCAGAGTGTGAAAATGCTTATAGTAAGAAAACTACAACGTGTACAGTAATGATTTTACAAGTTTTAAAAGGGCTGCCCAGGCACTAATCAAGGGTACAATTAGTATCATATTAAAAAGTGACCTGACAGAGTCCCTTTAATAGCTCAATATTCCCTATGACACTTCCATCTGTTACATCTGTTCACTAAATGTTCACCTAATGTTTTACTCTATTTGCGTAATGCATGTTATTCCTATGGAAGATGTGCTATGTAAGTAACATAAGTGTGCTATGCTATCTATCACCAAACTGTGCAGCATCTGCCACGTTAGTGTTTACTATCCATTAAGGCTGGGGTCACAGTTGACATGAGTTTTTTTTAGTGATTTAACAAAACTCATGCGTTTTTTCATGTCAGCATGAGTTTTTTAAGATGTGTGATGGCTCCCTGCGTTTTTGGCTGCGTTTTTAAATCTGCACCAAAAAATAGTGCATGTACTATTATTTGGTGCGTTTTTATAACATGGGCCCCTATGGAAAACGCATGCAAAAACGCATGTACAATTAGTACCTTTTAGTGCCATTCAAAAACGCATGCGTTTTCCACAGGAGCCCATGTTAAAAAACGCATGCGTTTTCTAAAACGTTTGCGTTTTTTTAACATGGGCTCCTATGGAAAACGCATGCGTTTTTGAATGGCACTAATTGTACATGCGTTTTTGCATGCGTTTCCCATAAGGCCCCATATTAAAAACCGCATGCGTTTTTGGAAATGCACCAAAAACGCATTGTACAGTCACACATGCGTTTTTGCTATTAGGGCATGCGTTTTTTAACATGGGGGCCTATGGGTGCGTTTTTTACATGCATTTTTGAAAACGCAGGTCTCCAAAAACGCTTGTGAAAAATGCAACTGTGACCCCAGCCTAAGTCCATAAAACATCTGTATTGTAAATGTCACAACTAGATAGAAGGAGTAGTTGCAGATTTTGCATTGGGGCAAAAACATTTCAAGTTCTGCCCCTGTAAGTGCCATCTGCACTTGACAAGGATATAGACAAAATCATATATAGAAGGAACAGGGGTGATCTCACTCTTGTCAGAACAATAGACCACTGCTCGGTTTTGTGTCTGTCCAGCGCCTCCTGCAGCTATTTGACAACACATTGGCATGTTTTCTTAATGACATTTACCAGTGCCGTCTGTTCTTTAGGTTTGAGCTTCCTTTAAACAAGGTAGTTGTCCTTAGAGGTGTAGGCATGACTGAGGTAGAACTGTCAGCCCTATGTTGCTAATCCAAAAAAAAAAATGAAAGAGGTTGTCTGCAACAGCTGTCAGGCTGGCTGGCCCTTGACAAATGATCCTGTCACTATCAGCATTGATTAGCAATGTTATGACATTTCCCTTCAAAAACACAGATGTGACATGGTCTTGGAACTATACAGATCCTGGCCTGACCAAGAAGGTTATGCTTTGTTCTTATACTCTAGTATGCATCTGTTAGTTAGGTCACTTACGAGATACATGAATGAACTGGGACACAAAAGGTGAAACTATCGAATTGTAATTCCCAGATGAGAAAACTCCAGGATTAAGACATGACACTGATTATTCTAGCATATACAAGTACATATACTGTATTCGGTAGACATCCCAGGAATTAAACTAAACAATGAGGAATATAGTGTATTGAAAAATGTGTAGTCTTGGCAGAGTGATTAATGCTCAAATAAAAAAAAAAATGCATGTGCTTATGGATGGATGGATAAGATAGATGTTTGAAAGAAAGTTTTGTTTATAAAAAATCAACATATTTGCTGCACAAAAATAGATGTAAGAAATACCGTAATTTAAATTGATAAATATAGCTTAATAAATAAATGTGAGATAGATTTTAAATATATGAATGTGCGATAATAGAAGACAAAAGCAAGTAATGAGCAATAAAATATACATGCAAAATATATCTAAAAATATCTAAAATATACATGCAAAATAATAAGAATTTTATTATCCCATGTATGGAATGTATCAGCCCAAAGAGCATTGCCTTTTTTAAACATTAAAAGGAATCTTTCTCTCCCAAAATGCCTAGTAAACTATTTTAACAGTTATGTAGTGTGATTAAGCCTTCATTAAAAGCTGTGGTGCATTAACACTGAAGACGCCCAGTGGTGCTCATCTAAGGAGGTGTCTTATGCCAGGAAGAGACAACTGCTTCCCCCTGAAGATCCCCACTGTTTTAATGTGATTTATATGTGACTTTTAATCATACTTTGTCTTTAATGTAAAATGGTTGTTTTAATGCTGGTTGTCTCTAGGGGTCACTCTGCAGTGTAGGGGAGTCTAGGAATCGGTAAGTGGAGCAAGAAGAGTTAACAGTTCGCCTGCACACTACAGGGGGTTTATAATGGTGAGGCTTTCCTGGTTAAAGGTCGATTCTGGCTCCTGTCTTGGAGATATGGTTGGTGTAGGGCCCACGCAGACATAGAGAGAGATTACAGGAAGTTTACGGTGTCAGTAGAAAGTGAGTCATTCAACTAGCTGCGTAGCGAACCACATTGATCCATGCGGAAGGACTGTTGGGGTAGAGCTGTGTCTATCTTCTTCATGGAGCTTTGAGGTCAACCTACAGTGTAGTGACGGGACCGATCGTTGTAAAGATGTAAGGATCAGAAAGGCCTTAACAGAATGTAAATGACCACAAAGGCATGTGTCCTAAGTTAAATCTTGTGGACTTTGTTCTCAATGCCATTCCTACTAAAGTACTAATGGTTTTGTGCTGTGATGAACTACTTCTTTGTGACAATACACTAGGAATCATGCAACAAAAGGTGGGCGGGAGTCAGAAAACGCTAGAATAACAGGGTGGAGACAAGGAACCCTCACAAAGTGTGTATATAGTGTGTTGAGGTGAGTGAGGCCAAACCCTCTACCAGGATGACTACTGTTATCACCACCATGTCCACCTTGTCCGCCAGTCCCACGGCCATGCCCTTCAATGCTCTTGCCACTGGATGATGAGCGATCTTGGTAGCCTTGTCCCAGCAGCAGTGGAGTGACATCCCCGGCCTTCCCCTGGGACCCATGTGCACCTGCCATGCTGCACTCACACACTGTCAGCACAGGCATACACACTCTGTAGATGCCAGCATGCTCTTATCCCTGACTTCTGTCTGCGGTCTTCGCTCACTATATTTCCAGTATCAGTATAGTGACCAGTGGCCACAGACAGGAATTTTAAATCCTACTGCACACTATTGTTGAAATAGTTTACAAAACATGAGACAGTGACCTGGATGAGTTTCCTGCGTTAGTAAAATTTGATCCAGTATATCTTATACACTGTGTGCAGAATTATTAGGCAAGTTATATTGTGGAGAATTATTTTTATTATTGATCAACAACTATGTTCTCAATCAACCCAAAAGACTCATAAATATCAAAGCTTAATATTTTTGGAAGTTGGAGTGTCTTTTTTTTTAAATTTGGCTATCGTATATCTGTTTGTGCAAGTAACTATTACTGTGCAGAATTATTATGCATTTCAATAAAAAACAAATATATTCCCATCTCACTTGTTTGTTTTCACCAGGTAAACCAATATAACTGCACAAAATTTAGAAATAAACATTTCTGACATGCAAAAACAAAACCCCAAAAGACTAGTGACCAATATAGCCACTTTTCTTTATGATGACACTCAACAGCCTTCCATCCATAGATTCTGTCAGTTGCTTGATCTGTTTACGATCAACATTGCGTGCAGCAGCCACCACAGCCTCCCAGACACTGTTCCCAGAGTTGTACTGTTTTCCCTCCCTGTAGATCTCACATTTTAGGAGGCACCACAGGTTCTCTATAATGTTCAGATCAGGTGAACAAGGGGGCCATGTCATTATTTTTTCTTCTTTTAGACCTTTATTGGCCAGCCAGGGTGTGGAGTAGTTGGATGCATGTGATGGAGCATTGTCCTGCATGAAAATCATGCTTTTCTTGAACGATACCGACTTCTTCCTGTACCACTGCTTGATGAAGTTGTCTTCCAGAAACTGGCAGTAGGTCTGAGAGATGAGCTTCACTCCATCCTAAACCCGAAAAGGTCCCACAAGTTAATCTCTGATGATACCAGCCCATACCAGTACCCCACCTCCACATTGCTGGCGTCTGAGTCGGAGTGGAGCTCTCTGCTATTACTGATCCAGCCTTTGGCCCATCCATCTGGCCCATCAACAGTCACTCTCATTTCTTCAGTCCATAAAACCTTTGAAAAATCAGTCTTAGGATATTTGTTGGCCCATTCTTTACGTTTTATCTAATGTTTCCTGTTCAAAGGTGGTCATTTTTCAGCCTTTCCTACCATGGCCATATCCCTGAGTATAGCACACCTTGTGCTTTTTGATACTCCAGTAACGTTGCAGCTCTGAAATATTGCAAAACTGGTGGCAAATGGCATCTTGGCAGCTTCACGCTTGATTTTCCTCAATTCATGAGCAGTTATTTTGCGCCTTTTTTGCCCAACACGCTTCTTGTGACCCTGTTGGCTATTTGCCATGAAACACTTGATTGTTTGGTGATCACGCTTGAAAAGTTTAGCAATTTTTAGACTGCTGCATCCCTCTGTAAGACATCTCACAATTTTGGACTTTTCAGAGCCCGTCAAATCTCTCTTCTGACCCATTTTGCCAAAGGAAAGGAAGTTACCTAATAATTAAGCACAACTTATATAGGGTATTGATGTCATTACACCACACCCCTCCTCATTACAGAGATGCACATCACCTGATTTACTTAATTGGTAGTTGGCTCTCAAGCCTATACAGCTTGCAGTAGGACAACATGTATAAAAAGTATCATGTGATCAAAATACTCATTTGCCTAATAATTCTGCACACAGTGTAATGTCTTCTCATTGACAACTTAATGATACTACCAAAAATTTGTTACAATCCCAAAAGAACTTATTTATGAATGTTCTTGGAGCAGGTCAAGTGACTTAAGGGCATTCTTGATCCTACACATCAAGGCCAAAACAGAGAAACTTTTGTTTTTTTTTCTCAATTTTATCTGGAAATAATTTATCACCTGATTCGTATTTTTGGACTATAAGACGTACTTTTTTCACCCAATTTTTGGGGGAAAGTGGAGTGTGTGTCTTATAGTCCGAATGTACCATAAAGTGCCATTAGTACCATATATATGTGCTATGGGGGGCAGCTTTGGAGTGCTGAGCGGAGGCTGGAGCAGGCTGGTACATTCTGCAGCTGCGGCCCGTCTGCAGCTGCGGCTCATTAGGCTAATGTAATCCCTGCACCTCCCTCCCTGCACCCTCCACCTGATGTAATACCGCGACTGGAATAAAGAAACCTGTCTTCACCGGTCCAATGAGTGCCGCCTTCTTCTTTCTTTAAGGCTAATGTAATAGTCACTGTACTGCAGTGAATATTACATTAACTTAAATAGCAGGGTACGGGACCAACGGTCACAGCTGCTGCAGCGTTGATGGTGTTTCTACATATCCACTGTTCCCCAAGCATCATGGCATGGGGAACAGTGAATATACTGCATGATCATGCTCAACCTCTCCATCGACCGTGTCTGCAGCACCGCTGGTAATGTTCTTCTGTGTAATGCTGAACGCTGTGATCAGTGTGTAGATCGGGCGCACAGTAACGACGTTAATGTCCGGCGCCTGCTCTACACACTGATCACCGCGTTCAGCATCAGACAAGAAGACATTGCCATCGGTGATGCAGATGGGATTGATGGAGAGGCTGAGCATGATCCTCCAGTATATTCACTGTTCCCCATGCTATGATGCTTGGGGACCAGTGAATATGCAGAAACTCCATTGCTGCTGCAGGAGGAAGCAATGGAGAGGGTGAGAATGATTGAATGATTGCTTATTTTTTTTATTTAAGTAATAGGAAGATCATATATATAAAACAGGATGGGGGATCATATGTACATAAACCAGGATGGGGGATCATATATATATATATATATATATATATATATATATATATATATATATATATATATATATAATTAAATAACAAAGGAACAGCACCAAAGTTTTTTTAACCTAGAAGTGTGCACGCTTTTTCCAACACCTGTCCAAGTGTCCATTCAGATAGAAAATTATAGGAAAAAACAGCACAATTACTCCATAAAGTGCACCTTTATTGCCTGTGGCAACATGCCCCTTCGCAAGCAGTGATTGTGTCAAACTAACAGTTATATAGGTGCTCACATACATTACATCAATCAATTTATATAATAATGTATAAAATTTAGATATATATCATATCTCTTATTTAACAAAGTGATACTAGTGTATTATAAAGGTGCATCAAATAGTGCTAATATATCGGTCCGTACCATATACATGCAGTATACCTGGAAATCGGACTCTTATGGTTAATTGTGCAATTGTGTCATTAAAATATACAGGTGCTCGTCATATCCTGTTGGGAAATCATGTGCTCACATCATACATCACTGTACTTTGTGCGCCTGCCTTTGGCGTTACCCTGCCTTCACTGCGCATGTCCTTGACCGGAAGTGACATGTTACCCATCATCCTTTGTACTGCGCATGCGTATTTCATTTCTGAAGTAAGCGGCACCATATTTGTTATGGTCGGCTCTAATTGCACTTTACCAATTGTTACTATAGTTACCAATAACTGCAACTGCGCATTAGCGCCTTGAATTCACAACCCCCATTATATTTAGAGTCATAACAACAATAATTAGAGGAGATAATTCATACTACAATATTCCTATAACTTTCTATCTGAATGGACACTTGGACAGGTGTTGGAGAAAGCGTGCACACTTCTAGGTAAAAAAAACTTTGGTGCTGTTCCTTTTTTATTTAATCATATTACTGATGTGGAAATTTGCACTAGCAATATTTTTATGGCTGTTTTTTTGATTATTTTTTGTGGACCATGGATAACAGTTTTGAGCCTGGCGTATTCACGTACACTAGTGAAGACAAGGAAAGAATATTTAAGGAGGTGGAGGTAGATGCTACATTTTTAAGCACTCAACCGCTATATCATTTAAAGATAAAATATGAGAATGTATTGAAGAAAATTGTAACGTTGCAATTGCAATTAACCACTTTAAGTCAATATTATAGAGACAAGAAAATTCTGAGAGGACTACGTTCTAACTTCTGACCAAACTTGATGGCAAATGATCCATTTTTCTGCAAGAGATTTGGTATGATTTCTAACAAGTACAGTATGGACATAATGCTTTTGAATAGAGTTTTACAGAAAGAGTTAATAAAATATAATTCTGAGTCACCTGAATTAGGCCCTTTTCACATCAGCGGTAATCGCTGATTACGGCAGTTGCGGTGAAAAAAAACGCAACTGCCGCGATTACCGCATAACGGCCGCACTTGCGGTTCACCTGCAGCAAGCCCCATGCAATGTCTATGGGGCTTGCAGTAAGTGTGCGGCAGGTGCGGCAAGTGCGGTTTCAGCACTTGCGGCAGATACGGCCGCGAAAAAAACGCAGATGACCGAGGTTTTTTTGTGGCCGCATCTGCCGCAAGTGCCGATATCGCAACTGTACCGCACTTGCCGCACCTGCCACAAGCCCCATAGACATTGCATGGGGCTTGCTGCAGGTGAACCGCAAGTGCGGCTGTTATGCGGTAATCGCGGCAGTTACGTTTTTTTCACCGCAACTGCCGTAATCAGCGATTACTGCTGATGTGAAAGGGGCCTTAGAGACTGCAATTAAATTCCTAATAAAAGAAGAGGAGTGGAATACATTTTAGGAAATGCAAGGAGCAGGTCTAATTGTAAGTATTTCCAAAAGGGTATTATCTAGAGATGGGGAATCTGTGTTAAATAAGGGCTTGTCATTTGGGATCACTTCACATGTGCACTGGTTCCAATTGACTTTAGCTCTATTGAATATTTTTAGGCTCATTAAACTACAGGAACATTTTTGTAATAGACCATTAGTAACCGCCACTGTAAATAGTGAACTAAGCCTGAAACAAGTGAGTTTAAGACATAAGAGTAGTTTTACACCACCGAGTACCCCCTCAGTCATTGAAGCATTTATCACGGCTGTGAATAAGGATATTGGATTTTTGAGAAATTATTCAAGCAAAGAATTCAAAGCCCCGAATATGACAAAAGGGGAAATTAATGGTTTGCATCAACTGGCGAAAGATGAAAGTATTATAATAAAAAGCACCAACAAGGGCGGCACAGTCGTGATAATGGACAGGCAGAGTTATATCCAAGAGATCAATAGACAATTGTCCGAACCTGGGGTCTATGAGAGACTGACGCATGATCCAAAATTTGAAATCGCTAAAGACATTAAAGGTGTATTGAATATAGCCTTGGAGAAAAAGGTGATTGATCAAGATCTATACAATTTTCTTACTGTGAAATGCCCTACAACACGGGTAATGTATGTATTGCCGAAAATACACAAGTCTCTCATGAATCCCCCGGGTAGACCAATAGTCTCTGGCTGTGACTCTGTTCTGTCCAAGATAGGAATATATTTAGATAAGATTCTGAACCCTATCGCCCCAACAAACAGTCATTTGTAAAAGATATGACAGATTTTTTGCAAAAGATAGGAGGAGTGAAACTATGAGGTGAGGTCTTATTGGCCTCATTCGATGTCACTTCTCTATACACTTCAATAGGTCATGAAAGAGGTGTGAGATAACTCGCGATAACTAGTCATGTGACCTGAAACCGTTGCCGGGATTATGATGTCACCGCAGGTCCTACAGATCCTCACTACTATTCACTACTAGTGAGGGCCTGTAGGACCTGCAGTGATGTCATAATTTCGGTAGCGGTTAACGGTCACATGACGAGTTATCGCAAGAACTCGTCATTTCACTGGGAAACGCTGCCAAAATCACATCTCCGATAGGTAGGCAGTGCTGGAAGCGTTGCTGGATGGATTAGAGAGATGAGTATCAATTTTTATTTATTTTTTTTAAACCCTTGATTTTACTTCATTTCAGTTCCGCAATGTATGTATATACATTGCGGAACTGAAATTGACCACCACCCTAGTGTTTTAGTGTGTTTCGACGAACATTCGACGAACACACCTCCCATTCGACGAACCGAATCGAATTTGAATACGAGGGTGGTGGCTCATCTCTAGTCTGGATCCTCTTGAGTCTGGTCACATTATCACTGTGGGAATAATCAGTAGGCCAACCATACAGTATAGTACATGACAGCCATTCAAATGAATAGCTTATAGGCATTGTCCAGGCACAAAATATTGATGATCTATCTATTGAAACGAAGGAGACGTCACCAACATCAAATCGGTCCAACACCAGTCATTCCCACTGATGAGTTGATATCTGCTCCAGGGGTGGATGGATATAAACACTTTGAACAGTTCGGTATAGTATAGCTCCATTCAATGTGTAACGCATGCTGCTGTGTACAGCTCTGTTCTATTAATAGGAGTTGATTATTACCACGAGCAAATGTCACCTGATCAGTGGGTGTCAGTTTTTGTGCCTCAATGATTGGATATTGATGATATTTTGTATGGATAGGCCATCAATATGTTGTACTCAAACAACCCTTTAATATATATTATATAGACCTTTTTAACCCTAATCAAAAATGACCATATCCTAAGAATTAGAAAAAAATGAACGTGGCTGGGGAGCACTATGACAGAGACCACAGAGAAGGGCACATTATAATACTTAACATTTAATGTTATAATCCACAATGCGTTTCAACAGCGGAATGCCATCTTCCTCAGGTGAGACTTACAAAGCCCAGGAGGAGAGTGCATTATAAAGAGATATTGACCAATCAACACATTAATATGATCTAGGCTTCTTTTAACTCTTTCTAAGCACAATCCATACCTGGAACCTTGATTGTAGAATTACATACATACAATTCAATTCATAATATTCAATAATTACTTTGACACTCAATATAAACAAAAGCAATATGATTAAAACAAGATCAGAACAATAAAAATGGCAATAAAACACTTCATATACTAAATCTCGATAACAATTTCACATTATACAGATTATAATCCTATTTATCTACTCATAAAAGATTATTAAAATATTACTTATTTCCTCAGATGAATTTCCTAAAAACAATATAGAATAAACATTATACATTTTTTTCCATATAATTACGGTAATACTCTATATTGAGTAACAATTCTAAAAAATCAAGCAAAGATTATTCTGAGAATTATTCCTAGAATTCATGTACCATTACTTAACCACATTCTCAATAGTTAGATTCAGGCCCTCAGGGTTCAATGTATCAAACTTGTAGATCCAATAGCTTTCTTTTTTGATCAAAACATTAAAGCGATTCTGCATGTTGACTGGGACCTGATCAATAAAGCACAACTGTAAGCTTGCTGGATCTTTTTGATGAAATAGACAATAATGTTTACAGACGCTGTGCTGTAAAAACCCATTGCGAACATTTTGGCGGTGTTTGTTCATCCTTGCATGAACTTTCTGGATGGTACAGCCCACATATTGCAAGCCACAAGGGCATTGCAATAAATATATTGCGTATGAGGACTGACAATCCAAGCAGCACCTAATTTGAAAATTTTCAAAATGCCTATGTTGTAAATTGATTTTGAATGGTATGACCACGTTCCAATCATTAACAACTGGGGAGACTTTAAAACTAGGTGCCTCTTGGATTGTTGAGGGGCGGGGGGTGCAGCTGCTGAGCGGGGATGCTGGAGACAGGTTCCGGTGGGTGAGGGGCACAGCTGCAAGACCAGAGCAGCGGGGGAGTACCAGCAGCAGTGAGTGGTGGATGCCGCCATGTTTTTTATGGCCAGAGATAATCTTATATATGTGTCCCTGATATGTACTGTGTAATGAATGTGTCTGAGCATACAGGGACATGGTCTGATCAAACCACATCTCCTGTGCTGAGATAATCTTATACATGTGTCCCAGCTATGTACTGTGGAATGGCCGTGTCTGACTGTACAGGAACAGGGTCTGAACATACCACATCTCATGTGCTGAGATAATCTTATACATGTGTCCCAGCAATGTACTGTGGAATGGCCGTGTCTGACTGTACAGGAACAGGGTCTGAACATACCACATCTCATGTGCTGAGATAATCTTATACATGTGTCCCAGCTATGTACTGTGCAATGGCCGTGTCTGACTGTACAGGAACAGGGTCTGAACATACCATATCTCCTGTGCTGAGATAGTCTTATATACACTACCATTCAAAAGTTTGGGGTTATTTAGAAATTTCCTTATTTTTGAAAGAAAAGCACATTTTTTTTCAATGAAGACATTAAATGAATCAGAAATACACTCTATACATTGTTAATGTGGTAAATGACTATTCTAGCTGTAAATGTCTGGTTTTTAATGCAGTATCTACATCCTGTAGGTG
This sequence comes from Allobates femoralis, assembly GCA_033576535.1. NCBI lineage: Eukaryota > Metazoa > Chordata > Amphibia > Anura > Aromobatidae > Allobates > Allobates femoralis. The sequence goes on along the minus strand of JARQOC010000005.1, from coordinate 476,548,888 downwards.
TATAGAGGCCCATTTCCAACAACCACCACTCCAGAGTTTTAATGGTACATTATGTTTGCTAACTGTATAAGAAGGTTAATAAATGTTTTGAGAACCCTAGAAAACCCTTGTACAAGTATGTTAGCACAGCTAAAAATGGTTTGCCTGATTTGAGAAGCTATAAAATTGACCTTCCTTTGAGCTATTGTAGTTGAGAATCTGCAGCATTACATTTGTTTGTTCTATGAAACTCTCAAAATGGCCAGAAACTCGACAGTCCATTTGTGATCTTAGAAATGAAGGCTATTCCATGCGAGGATTGCCAAGAAACTGAAGATTTCCTACGACGGTGTGTACTACTCTCTTCAGAGTAGAGCACAAACAGGCTATAACCAGACTAGTAAGAGAAGTGGGAGGCCCCGCTGCACAACTGAGCAACAAGACAAGTACATTAGAGTCTCTAGTTTGAGAAATCGACGCCTCACAGCTCCTCAACTGGCAGCTTCGTTAAACATTACCCGCCAAAGGTCTGCAATGCTGTAATTGCTGCAAAGGGAGCATTCTTTGACGAAAGCAAAGTTTGACGGAGAAAATTATTATTTCAAATAAAAATCATTATTTCTAACCTTGTCAATGTCTGGACTATATTTTCTATTCATTTTGCAACTCATTTGATAAATAAAAGTATGAGTTTTCTTGGAAAACCCAAAATTATCTGGGTGACCCCAAACATTTGAACGGTCGTGTATGTGTCCTTGCTATGTACTGTGTAATGGATGTGTCTGACTGTACGGGGACATGATCTGATCATACCACATCTCCTGTGTTAATATAATCTTATTTATACAGGGGTTGGACAAAATAATGGAAACACCTGGTAAAATCAACAAAAGTTAGTTTAATATGGTGTAGGTCCACCAATTGTGGGGATTACAGCCTCAATTCTCCGAGGTATGGATTCATACAAGGTGATATCATTGGCCCTGCGGATCTCCACGAAATAGCACCCCAGATCATCACAGAACCTCCGCCATGTTTTGCGGTTGGGAGAAGGCAGTCTGGATGGAATGCTTCTTTTGGCTGTCTCCAAACGTACACTCTGCCGGAGATCAGAAAATGGGGTAAATGATGATTCGTCTGAGAATATCACATGTTTCCACTGCTCGAGGGACCAATTCTGGAGGTTTCTGCACCACTCTAAACGCTTGGAAACATTTGTCATTGAGAGCAGCGGTTTTCTAATTGCAGATCTTCTGTGGAATCCAGATTTGTGCAGCTCCCGACGAACAGTTTTCGTGGAAACTGGGTTCTGGAGGTGTTCATTGAGCTCAGCAGTGATTTTCGGAGCCGTGGTCTTGCGATCCTCTCTCACAATTCACTATAGAGTCTGACACCGTCTCGCCAGTCAACTTCAACTTTCGGCCGGACCTTTGCTTTGCTGCGGATGTTTTTCCTTCTCTTTCACACGCAGTCATTACTTTGGAGACAGAACCTCTTGACACGCCAAGCATTCGGGCACTTTCTGTTACACTAGCGCCTGCGATATGAGCACCAACAAATTGGCCTTTTTAAAAATCGGAAAGGTCTGCCGTTGGTATCAGATTCTCATCAATGTTCTTACAATTCAGCAAAACAAACAGTTAATTTGCATACACATATCACTTAACACAATCAACTACAAAACATTAACATATGTCACGGTTTGCATGTTTATAACACGTCCGAAGATTATGATGCCAAAACGTTAGGTGTTTCCATTATTTTGTCCAACCTCTGTATGTCCCTGCTATGTACTGTGTAGTGGATGTGTCTGACCGTGAAGGGACATGGTCTGAAAATACCACATTTTCTGGGCCGAGGCGGATGCAAAAGAATATGCAGACATTACAACATGGGATCATACATGATTCTTTTTGTAGTATGATACATTCATGAAATCTAAGAGGGTCTCCATAGTGGCCTCTACAGAGGTCCTGACATTATCACAGGTGATAACAACGTCATCAGCATAAAGACCAACCTTATGGGACATATTTCCTATTTGAACTCCATGAATATTTGGGTTGGATCTTATGGAATCCGCCAGGGGCTCCATCACCAAAGCAAATATTATTGGTTGAAAGTGGGCACCCCTGGCGATTCCTGATCGATATGGAGAACGGCCAAGACTGGAAACCCTCCGCATTGACTGATTCAACACATTGAAGATTGCATCTTTTTCCTCCCAACTCTCATCCACGTGCTGGAAGGGATGCCAACTGTTGGGGGATATTGGCCATATGTGGTGGTTCTGCCCTATGGTCTAGATATTTTGGGGTGCAGTGGAGGATCTCATTAATTCTCTTACGGGTATTATTATAAAACCTTTAGGTCACCTAACAGTGCTTAACATTGGCATAAATGACCTTCTCTTTCCTTTATGACCCTGTATTTCTCATATCCTTATTGCAGCTAGACAATGTTTGGCGCTATGTAAGAAGCCCAGGATACCTACTTTGGCAGATTTGATAGACAAAATGAATACACATCACCAATACAAATCAATTCTTGCCTCTAGGGCCTCCTTATCTTATATTCCCTGAATTTAAGTTTTTGTATCTGTACACCTGTTAAACGATGTATGCATACTTAGTTTTCTAACTTCTCTATGGCGTCATGTTTATTGGTTATGTTATTATTCCTTTGTTTGTTCTCCCAAATTTTAATTCTCCCTTCCCACTCCTGCTCCTCCTTCTCCTACCCCCTATATAATCCTAAAGTAACTGTATTCTATACCATTGCATCAACTTAAGTGCCTGAATAATTCTTACTGCTTGAAAAATTTGAATGAAAAGTTTATTGGTATAAAAATAATTATATTTGTGAAGTAAAACATTTCCCTGCCTGTTTTGAAAAAATTGCTATATATAATCTAATATATAAAACTGAATGTGTGTATGTGTGTATGTGTGTGTGTATATCCGGGATTGGCATCTACACCGTCGCAACTATAGCCACAAAATTTTGCACAGTCACACGTTTCAACCCCGGGAGCGTCATAGGCTATGTTGTGAGGCGAAATTTTAACCCTGCGCGTTCCAGTTCACCAAACAATTTTGGCCCTATCTACATAATGGGGAAAAAGTGAATGGAAAAATATTGGAGGAAAATCGACAGCTGTCAGCTATAGAGACAAAATTTTGCACAGTCACACGTCTGGACCCTGAGAGCGTCATAGGCTATGTTGTGAGGTGAAATTTTAACCCCACGCGTTCCAGTTCACCAAAAAATGTTGCCCCTATATCTACATAATGGGGAAAAAGTGAATGGAAAAGAGTAGGAGGAAAATCGACAGATGTCAGCTATAGAGACAAAATTTTGCACAGTCCTACGTCTGGACCCCGGGAGCGTCATAGGCTATGTTGTGAGGCGACATTTTAACCCCACGCATTCCAATTCACCAAACAATTTTGCCCCTATCTACATAATGGGGAAAAAGTGACAGTTACCAGTTGACAGTTGTGAATGAGAGGGGCTTAATGATAGCGCCAAAGACTAACAGCATATACCAGCATATAGTCACTAAGGTGGGGCCCCAACATGAGATATTCACCACGCACGGGGACATGTATACACAACACACGCACACAAAGAGTAACAGCAAGTGTATAGTCGCTAAGGTGCAGCCCCAACATTGGATACTCACCACGCACCCGAACAAACACACACACACCACAAAGAGACACACACAACACAGAGACACACACCCCCAAGGGGACACCCACACACTCTATAGCGACACATGCACTCACCCCACAGGGACACACACACACCACAATGAGACACACATGACACAGACACACACACCACACAGGGACACACCACAGGGACACACACACATAGCCACCCTATAGGGACACATGCACTCACCCCACAGGGACACACACACCACAAAGAGACACACACACACCACAAAGCCCCCCCCACAGGGACACACACACATACACACTCTATAGGGACACATGCACTCACCCCTCAGGGACACACACACACCACAAAGAGACACACACAACACAGAGACACACACACCCCACACAGACACCCCCCCCACAGGGACACACACATATACACACCCTATAGGGACACATCACATCCCCACAGGGACACCCACACCACAAAGATACACACACACACACAGACACACACCCCACAAGAAGGACACACACAACACACACTATAGACACACAGCACCGACCCCACAGGGACACACACACAACACACCACACACAGGACACACCCACAGCACACACACACCACACAGACCACCCCACAGGGACACACACAACACACCAGACACACACACCACACAGACAGAACAAGATGTGCACAAATCACCTCACACAACTCGCCTCATATGTGTGCTATCTTTATTTTCCAAACATAAACATCTGATTAAAAACAGCCAATGTGTAACACATGTGCCATATAGGGAATTAAGGCAGATGTCAGTCACATGAGCTGTCTATTATGTGTATGTGTGAGGTAACATATACTGCCCGGCCAGGGGGTGGGTTTACTGTTGGCTGGAGATTTATTAGGCTGCCTATAGCAATCAATTACAGCTCAGCTTCTATTTTCCTACAAGTCATTAATATGACATATTCAAATTCTATTTTGTTATAGCTAATGTGGCGCCCCGCAACGAGTGCGTCACAAGAGGGTATTGCAGCCACAAATGCAGCCGCAATATTCTCTGACTCAGCAATGATCCGGTTAACATAGAAATCCAACCCTACATGCATCACCTAGAACAGAGGGCCAATCATAGGTCCTGGGGGGTGGAGTGTTAGGGTAGTGTAGTAGAACACACAGTAATCTAGATAGAACAGACAGAGATGAGAAGATCTGAAGTCTAGAGCACAGCCTAGAACACAGAACTTGGAGAGGAGCGGGGGCTCCGCACCCCGTGCGGGCCCCTGGGCCGTCACCGGTAGGGTGTCAGCACCTGAGGCCTTAACTACCGGGACTGGGCATTATCTACACGGGTTCCCAAAAGACTCCCGTGCCCAAACTTCACAGCCGGTTCACTGGTACCGAAGGTGGCAGCAGTTCACCTCTGCTCCGCGAACCAGAAGCGTGGAGGAGCAGCTTCACAGGAGCACCCCACCACCAGCCAACTTCCAGTCGTCTAACCAGCGGTGTACCCACTGAGGGATCCAAGGCTCCCCAAAACATCCAGAACGTACATCATGGACAGGGCATTGAAGCAGCCTCCCCGTACCCGACCTGGTATTCCTGGGCGACACTGGCAACCAATTAGTTAGAATGGAGGAACACTGCGGATTTCTAAGGGACACCATCACTGCTGAGTCCACCCGGTCCACTACTCAACCACTGTATGCCATGTACTGCCTGCTGGTTACAGTAAAGACCCGTTGCAGAGACTTTCTGTGTCCGTGCTTCCTTATGAACTGTCCGTCCGCACTACAAGGTAACCGCAGCGGCCGCACAACATCTTAAGCAGCTCCAGCCTCCGGGGATCATCGCTCAGCCTGTGGGGAGCGTAACATCTTGCTGCTATCCATCCCCCGTGGGCTCCGCAGCGTCGGTAGTCCTTACCGAATCTACTCATAGGTGGCGTCACGAATAAATTAAAAAACCCTTCAATCTGTTCCACCAAGACGTCTTCACTTTTGATCTGCACTACACCGGGCCCCACTACCGGCAGGCGCGGTCCACCCGTGACAAGAAGGAAGGAAGCATCGCCTGTCTAAACTGGAGTCCCGGCCACGGTGAGTCAGAAAATGGCGTCACGAACAGGATACGAGCAGGCCCGTTACCCAACGGGTATAATGTGCTTAAAATGGACTTTATTGTCTACAATTTGGACTTTGTTCGTCCCTAAAAGAACTTTCCCGCCTTTTCACCATTGGGCCAAGATGGCGCCCAGGATGGCGTTCCCGCCACAAGAATCCGCCACGTGCAAGCCCAGGAGTGAGTCAACCCCCCCCTCATTGTGGGAGGGCTAAAGACAAAAGGCGCCAAACTCTTTGTCCGCCCTGATTGCTCGAATCAACCATGGGGGCGGACCCCAAAGACTTTTCCCACGATTGGACTACAAAAGCCCAGAGGAAATGGGAGTGTCAGGCAGACTTCTTCACCAGCTCTACCAGAACGCTTACCGGTTGAACGGGTGTGGTTTCCCTCCAAGAAGAGAATGGCCAGCATGAGACTCCAAGACCTAATGCCGGAGGTCGAGGCGGAGGCCAGAGCAGCCATAGGCCAACCGGGTCCGGGTCCTGCCCTTACCGTAGACGGCAGCCCCGACTTTTGGCTAGAGGCTCTACAAGACCTCCGGGTGCGACTAATCGAGACAGTGGAATGGACGATTCGCAGATGGAGCGCGACCCTGGGCAGAAGACTCCATCATGCGATGCAGCAGAGCCAACCGGGTACAGCTTCTCCAAGCCCAGACGACATCGCCAGCTTTTCAACCACCTCACCGTCGCCCACCACCTGTCCTGCTTCGTCACCGGAGCCCATAGACTGCATCATTCCTGTGAGGACCACAGCTCGACCCGTTCCAGCGGTTGAAACCGCAGCCGACCCCGTTCCAGAGCCGGAGCTTCCAATACACTCCCACGAAGAAGCTGACACCTACCTGGTTCCACCTGCGGAACCCGCGACTAGTTTCTACACTACCGAGACTGTCGCCTGTTTCTCCCCTGAACCGGAGGCCTCCTCTGCAACTACAGAGGCCTACCTGGTGACCGGGATCGAAACACCACTTCCCGCTGCTACAGAAGAAGAGGCAGGCAGCCTGGAAGTCCTGCACAACCACCCCGAGGAGAACTTTGCAGCACAGCCACCCATCGATCCAGAGGATTCCATTCCATCGTCTTCGTCAGCCGAGCAGCCCGACGTAGTCATCGAAGGAGAGGTCGAGGAGGATGACGACGAGACCTACAGTCCAGCTGAGGATCTCTACACCGGGTTCGCCTGGGGAGACACCAAGAATCCTTCTGCCGGGCGAACAGCTCGGGTGCACTGGTCGGGTGCCGCCGCCACAGCATCTTCTCCGGTTCCGTTGAACCGGGCTCCACTCCAGACTGCCCACCAAGCTCGAGCGGTTCAACAACCATCACGCCGTAGTGACTGTGTCCACACGCCGCACCACTCCGACGAAGAGGTACGTCGTATCCGAAGGGAGGAGTGGCACACTCGACTGCAAGCCAACATGCAGGCTCACGCCGAAGCCCGCCGCCAGTCTCCATTGCCTGAACAATTCCGTAAAACCGGGCGGGTAAGCACCTTTAACTTGTCCACCGGGTGGTGATTTGTAAGGGAGGAGGGTGTGAGTACCGAAGTATTTGTGGGGCGTCGTGATGTGGAATCGCACCTACCGCGAGGTCATCCAAACCGAGACTTGTATAGAGGGGACATAGTAACCTATGAGCGACATGTATGCTGTGACGGGTGGTTCGCTATACGAGTCCGGAACACTGCCCTCCATAAGTGACTGTTGTTGTTTGAACTTTTCTACTAAAGAGACTCCTTCCTGTTTGCACCATAACACCGCGACTTGGCGGCTACAGCCTGAACTTTTATTCTAAGGACAGCCGACCGCCCGCCGCGGTCCGCGCAATGTGTTAACCTGTTTATTTACCTCACTTTTATGCATACAATGACTTGTCATTAATAAAAGTGTATTACCTGTTATAAAATATAAAAATCTCTGTAATGCGGGTAGTGTGACGCTTGGGGACAAGCGTATTCAACCAAGGGGGAGTGTGGCGCCCCGCAACGAGTGCGTCACAAGAGGGTATTGCAGCCACAAATGCAGCCGCAATATTCTCTGACTCAGCAATGATCTGGTTAACATAGAAATCCAACCCTACATGCATCACCTAGAACAGAGGGCCAATCATAGGTCCTGGGGGGTGGAGTGTTAGGGTAGTGTAGTAGAACACACAATAATCTAGATAGAACAGACAGAGATGAGAAGGTCTGAAGTCTAGAGCACAGCCTAGAACACAGGACTTGGAGAGGAGCGGGGGCTCCGCACCCCGTGCGGGCCCCTGGGCCGTCACCGGTCGGGTGTCAGCACCTGAGGCCTTAACTACCGGGACTGGGCATTATCTACACGGGTTCCCAAAAGACTCCCGTGCCCAAACTTCACAGCCGGTTCACTGGTACCGAAGCTGGCAGCAGTTCACCTCTGCTCCGCGAACCAGAAGCGTGGAGGAGCAGCTTCACAGGAGCACCCCACCACCAGCCAACTTCCAGTCGTCTAACCAGCGGTGTACCCACTGATGGATCCAAGGCTCCCCAAAACATCCAGAACGTACATCATGGACAGGGCATTGAAGCAGCCTCCCCGTACCCGACCTGGTATTCCTGGGCGACACCAGCAACCAATTAGTTAGAATGGAGGAACACTGCGGATTTCTAAGGGACACCATCACTGCTGAGTCCACCCGGTCCACTACTCAACCACTGTATGCCATGTACTGCCTGCTGGTTACAGTAAAGACCCGTTGCAGAGACTTTCTGTGTCCGTGCTTCCTTATGAACTGTCCGTCCGCACTACAAGGTAACCGCAGCTGCCGCACAACATCTTAAGCAGCTCCAGCCTCCGGGGATCACCGCTCAGCCTGTGGGGAGCGTAACATCTTGCTGCTATCCATCCCCCGGGGGCTCCGCAGCGTCGGTAGTCCTTACCGAATCTACTCATAGGTGGCGTCACGAATAAATTAAAAAACCCTTCAATCTGTTCCACCAAGACGTCTTCACTTTTGATCTGCACTACACCGGGCCCCACTACCGGCAGGCGCGGTCCACCCGTGACAAGGAGGAAGGAAGCATCGCCTGTCTAAACCAGAGTCCCGGCCACGGTGAGTCACTAACAGCAGTTATTTATTAACCCGGGCGTAGCCGGGTACTACAGCTAGTATATATATAAAACATAGACACATCTACTTACATAATCTCCCTGTCCCCTTCATCATCAACTTCCGTCTTGATGTCATCCTATCACACGCTGGCAGCAGCCATATTTACACACCCAAGTGATGGATGAGCAAATATGGTAACCGGTGGTGGTACTGGCACATTGTGCAGTACCGCCAGCGGTGCTGCAGCCACCTGCAACAGAAAGAGATGTTAGGAATCACAGCTCACAGCTGCCATTGCTGACACTAATAATCTCCACCTGAGTAACTGTACATGCGCACTTCCAAAGATGGCAGCTGAGTGAGTAAGTGCTCATGTGGCTACTATCTTTTAATGTTGTCTGAAAAGTTTTCCTGTGTGCTCAGCTAAAGAGCACTTCCTGGGGCTTCCTGTGTGGCCGCATCCAAGGTAAACTGTGGGTTACTATGGAGCAGCGGTGCCGGGCAGCACTTGCCGGTAACACTATCTGCTACTGCAGACTCTCCTCAGCGTTTAGCGCTCACGTTAAATGTGGGCCACCCTCCAAGTGTGACCCTAGGCTAAAGAAAGAACTTTTTAGCTTTTCAATTTGACCTGCTTATGGGACTTTCAGTAATCAGCAGTGGGAAAACTCTGTGGTAAATGTTCAATTGTCCGACAGCATCACATTAGGAAAAATGAGCTACATGCAGTTTCCTTTTAAATCAATGAGTTGTTGGTGTAATGCACTGAAGTGACACATACTACCAAGTCAAGAGTTCCCTAAAAAACTCATCTCATCAGAGAACATACTTACTGTATGTTCAAACGTTATAATGAAAATCAACTTCATGCATTTCAGAATCAAGAAACTAGAAGTCTACAAGCCATAGGAGGAAACTGAATGGGAGAAGACACAGATTAGATATCAGAAAAAAGTGTTTGATAGTGAGGGTGATCAACGAGTGGAATAAGCTGTCACAAGAGGTGGTGACTTCTCCTTCAATGAAAGTCTTTAGAGGATGGACAGACATCTGCCTGGGATGATTTAGTGAATCCTACATTGAGCAGGGGGTTGGTCCAGATGAACCAGAAGGTCCCTTCCAACTCTACCATTCTATATTACCTATAGTGCCTCATAAATGATACATATCATTATTATCCAATCAGGTTTCATGTAAAAGCTCTAATGAGCAGTGTCTGTAATAATTCCATACATACATGAAACTCTGGTAAAGAAGTGCTGCAGAACTTAGGAATGGAAGGATTTCATTCATTGCTTTTCTGATGGTATGGACTTTTGTATAATTAGTCTTATGGATTGGATCCCTACTCGAGCACCAACTCATACGTGGAGTGAAGAATGACATTATCTGTTTTGGACTTTGGGTTGAATACCGTATGTCTATTTTGCAAATCTGTGCTTTTTATGTAAGAAAAAAAATAGTGTCATTCTAACAAAAAAAAAAAAAGAAATCCAACATGCTCTCAAATGGTTATGTGGCTAGCAAGGTATCCAACTCCAATGACCACAGCGCCACCAGCTGGAGTTTTATAAAACTGCACCGATGATTTTAGATGTGACATCTGTTTAGTGCAGCAGTCTTTTAGACTCTGTTTATAGCGGCAATTTTTCATTCCACCTTGCTATTTCATGTTCTATGGCAATTAATACCTTGTTGAATAATTTTAGAAATACACCCATAGTGCCACAATGACAATACCTTTTTGTAGTGCACTCCAAAAGCACCCACTGTTGGGCTGTGTTTAAACAGGGCGTTCTTGCTGCTTTTTTGCTGAGTTTTTTGCTGCCTTTTTACCTTGGTTTTATGCTAATCCATAATACTACCCATCATACTAATACTTTAATTTTCTGAGATAAGGACCTTGTGGTTTTCATTGGCAGTAAGCCATAATCATCAACATTTACATAAATAAACACTTGAAATAGACCACTCTGTAATGACTCTATATATTAAATGTATTTCACTTTTTGTATTGAATTACTGAAAAAAATAACTTTTTGATGATATTCTAATTCATTGAGATGCACCTGTTTGTATGTATTTGCATAGGGATCACCAATCATGTACATAAATTTATTGAATTATCAAAACCCTAATTGCACAAAAACACACTAGTTTAAAAATTAAAAATGCCAGTGGGTAATATAAAATTGCATAAATACATATTTATATGATTGCAACACAATTTTATTATTGGTGTAATTATTCACTTTTATAATTTCTTGTATATTGTCTTTATTATCTTTTGCAATCATGTACAAATGGAATTTCTTTGGGTTCACTGTGAACTGTCGTCCTTTAAGAGGTTGAGGTTGGACTTTAGCCTTATTGTGGACACATTTGGTCTATAATATATTGTGCACTGTCATTTTTATTTGTGTGTCAAAATACAGGTTTCGTGGCAACTTTGCAGCAGTTTTTGATGTATTATTTTGAGGCAGATTGCATTCATGTTTTGTCCTCAGTACATTTGATAGTTAGCCTTATTTCCCAAAAAAGCACCAAAAACACAGAAAAACTGTTTGCCGTGTTTTATTTGCGATATTTGTGCACTCTCTTTGGTCTCCTCCTTGCTGTACTCCTCAGATGAGACAACAGTAGAACTTTTTGTCCTAAAAGCCAGGGCTGTATTAGCCACTAGGCACCAAAGGTCTCATCACGGTGCAGAAGCGACTGCAGAACGCTACAGAGGAGGAGAGATGTCACCAGAGCCTGAAGCAGGTAAGTGCTATAGAGCCAAAGGGGCAGCCTGTGGGGTACAGTATGGAAAACAGGGAGCAGGGGGAGAATGGAAAAAGAGGGGAGGTGCAGCATGGAGAATGGAAGGGGAGAATGGAAAATGAGGGTGCTGTGCAGTATGGAGAATGGGGGGAGGGGAATAGAAAATGAGATGGGTGCAAAGCAATGGAGAATGGGGGGTGGAGAATGGAAAATGAGAGTGGTGATGTGGCGCCCCTGCGACCAGGAGACCACAAAGGGAACTGCAGCCAGGCAGGTAGGACAACAGTTGAACAACAACACCCTCACTGCCCACACAACCCACGTACAGTAGAGGGCAGCATCCAGCCTGGAGCCTGGAGACTCTAGGCAGGTGAGGGTTGGTGGATTTAGAGCAGTGGGTGGGCACACACGAAGTCAGGTGACAGAAGGAAGAAATAGTGAAGGGGGAGCAGGAAAGAGTCAGTATGCCGAGGTAGGCTGAGCAGTAAAGGCTGAATCCACATGTCCTGGAGAAGTAGGGTGTAGGAGCGCAGAATCTGAACAGAGCCAGTGCGAGCCGCAGAGAGAAAGCACGTCTGAAGCCAGCACCCCGGGAGTGTGAGAGGGAAGAGAGGGACGATGATACCGGGCCCTAGAACTACAGCCGAGATGACCAGACTGCAGGCGGAGTAGCCCTCCTATGATACCTGAAGACACAGTAGAGAGAGCCTGGTAGAGCCTCACACGGGAGGACTGCTGGAGGCTAGGCTGAAGTAGAGTGTCGGCTCTTGAGGGGACCGTAGCTTCACCTGGATCCCCAGACAACCGACGGGGGGCCACAACTCCACGTTAGGGTCCCTAGCCCAAAGGACAGGCCGCTCAGTGGCAACCTGGAGGGCTCACATGAGTCCAAGCCACCGCCATACTGTCTGGAGTCACGCACACCAAAGTGACTCACAGAGAATGCAGTAACAGCCTGAGAGGGACACAGAGACAGAGTGATGGGTCACAGTAAGGAAGACCTGTCTGCAGAGAGTAAAGGGAACCCCGGAGGGGAGAGTGAGCCCGTGTACTGAGAATTGAACTAAGACTTGTAACCAACTGTAAAAACTGTAACCTGAACTTGAGAACTTGAGAAGTAAACACAGAGAACCCTGAAACGACTCTCTTGTCTGTCTCTGCCTGCATGCTACTCCCTCCATACAGATTCGCAGCAGATTCCCACCTGCAGAGCCACAGCTTGCCGTCTCCATCGCTGAGGAAGGATTCCTGCAGCATCCGGACAGTAAGTGTACTGCATTCAGCACCAGGCCTGCACACTACACAATAGACTCTAATCATCACTGCCCCTGGGGAACACAGTTCTGCCCACGGGAACTATTCCATCTACGCTGTCATTACATCATCCCCGGAGGTTCTGCAGCAGCGGCGGCCCCACTACTGGCCGCACACTGTGGGTGGCGTCACGACTGACATTCCCCTGTAAATATTCCCTTATTATTGCTAGGGCCCGGGACACGGTCCAGACCAGGACCACCCGTGACTTCCCCAGTAGCAGACTTGGTCCAGTACCGAGTTCCCCGTCCCAGTGGGCTCGACAGTGAGAACCATGGAAAATGGGGAGGAGAAGAGAAAATGAGGGCAGTGTGAAGCATGGCGAATGGGGTTGAGAATGGAAAATGAAGGGAGTGCACAGCATGGAGAGTGGGGCAACAGAATGAAAAATGAGAAGGTGCACACCATGGAGAATGGAGGGGCAAATAAAAATTTTGGGGGGCGCAGTATAGAGAATGGAGGGGTGGAGGGGGAAAATATGGGGGCACAGTATTGAAAATGAGGGGGTATGCGACACCCAGCATGGCCGTGGGGCACTCGGTAACCAGGCCGGTCGGTTCGATGGGAGATAGTGATGAGCAAGCACTAAAATGCTCGGGTGCTCTATGTTCGGTTCGAGCATCTCGAGATGCTCGGGTGCTCGACCGATCACCAAGCCCAATACTAGTCAATGAGTGATAGGCTCCGTCCACAGACATCCGGCTATAAACCGAGTGTTTCTGAGAAAAGGCGGGAGGGTGGGCTTTTTCAAATCGTCACAGCATACACAACATACAACACCTTGCTGTGCCCCCCAGAGGGACCCTAGCAATCAATCTGCTCTCTGTGAGGTGCCAGTTTACTTTGTGCACTGAAGGGAGCTGTATACTTGGGTCACATTGATAATGATTAGTGATGAGTCTGAGCATCTCGGCGGTACTCGGTGCTCGCTGATCATCCTGAGTACCAGGATACTCATGCGAGTAACGAGTAGCAGCAAGCATGCTCGCTCATCACTAGTGGGAGGTCACGGTGGCAGTGACCCGGCTCCGTGACCCTGGGCATGCAGATAAAGAGGATTATTTACAGATGATAAGTTTGTAATGCCACCTGTGGTTAGTCTGGTCAGTGTGACCAGTACTGCTGTGGAATCACTGGGGCCAATGGAGTGGCAGCATGGATGGTATCGCTCCCCACAGGTAGAACGTGGCCCCAGGGTTTAAAGTAAAGAATTGAAAATGTTCAATGATGTGTACGCAGGGATCAACAAGGATGGCGCCCAGAATAATCGGAAGAGACCAGAATTGTAGTTATTTACCAATACTTGGTGATCTTTCAAGTTCACCCAGCTGGGTGCTGTACTCCTCCATGGCAAAGCCTGGCCAGCTCTCAGATAATACGGGGGCACTTCACCAATACACCTTTCATGAGCCTTTTCTGGCTGTTTCCCCACGCTGGCTACACTCCACTCCTGCCCTGTGTCTTCGTACTTAGTGTCCCGAGCCAGCAGCCGTGAACCTTGTCGGTCGAAGATCACGTGTCCCCTGGTCCTATATGGCTACCTTTTCAGCAAATGAGTACAGTGTTGGTAGCTGTCCTTGCAGGCCCAACTGCCTCCGGTTCACTAGTTAAGGCTTGCAGTCCTTCCGCATGATTGGGGCCAGTTCCCTCTGTGGCCTGGTCCCTCCATGCCCTCCAGCTGGCAGTGGATGTGGGGCCCCACGAGTGTTTCCTCCAGAGCTGTGCCCCCCCAGGACCCTTTTGTCTTCTTACTCTAACTCTGTCCCAACCTGGAAGGAGCCTCTCAACAGCTCCATCCTCCAGGTCCTACTCCTCTCACTCCACACTCTCTACTTCCTTCCCCCTCCCTAAATAGGGTCCGCCCAGATCCCCAGGCCTGGAGTTGGATGGTGATGGGTGCAAGTTAATGTGTCTTGGCTCAGTAACCCCTTTCACCTTAGAGCGGTAACACCACATCCATGGAGAAGGTGCAATGTTACTGTAGTGACCAGTCCAGAGGGCATAGAAGAATGGGGTGCACAGTGTGGAAAATGAGGGGGTGCACAGTATGAAGAATGAGGGGTGGGGTTGGTGCACAGTATGGAAAATGGGGGACTTGGTATAAAGAATGGGGGGTCAATATGGAAAATGAGAGGGTGAGCAGTATAGAAAGTGAGAGTTTTGCAGTATGGAGAATGGGAGGCACGGTATGGAGAAGGGATAACCTGAGGAGGTACAGTATGGAGAATGGGGTATCCTGGAGGGGAGCGGTATGGAGAATTGGGTGACCTGGGGTGTTAGATCATGGAGAATAGGGTAGACTGGGGGAGAACGATATGGAGAATGTGATAACATGGCAGTAGAACTGTATGCAGAAGGTGAAGGTCGGAAGGGCAAAGTACGTAAAATGAGTAACATGGAAGGGGTAGCATGGGAGGGGCAGACAAAATATAGTGAAGGGGTGGCATGGAAGTGGAATGGTATTCGTAGCATGGGGTGGGATCGGCATGGAGATGGGGTAGCATGGGGAGCACTCAGTATGGAGACTAAGAGGGCTCAGCATGCAGAATGCGTAGCATAAGGAGGTTCATTATAGAGAGGGACAACATGAGGAGGACAGTGAATATTAGATTAGATTAGATGAACTTTATTGATCCCGGAGGAAATTACAATATGGGGCTCCATGGAGTGGAAACAATGGAGATCATAAGTGAGGAAGGTGTGGTGGGTATAATTCATATTGGGAAGGACAGTGTGGTGATTTTTATTTATGAGGAGATGGTGTGTCTTTCATATTTCACAAGGCAGACAATGTTGTGGGAATATTTTACATAAGTGAATAATGTGGAGACCGTATACCATAAATGAGACAGTGTGGGGCTATTTTTTGTGCAGAAAGCACAATGAGAGGCAATTATTTATTTAGTAGCACTACATAGGGCCTTCTTGGGTGGTTATTCTTAAGTCAGGAGCGTTATAATGACACCATTTTGAGATGTGCTGCAAAAGACCAGTAAAGAGAGACGCCCATCACCCGCGGCAACCCCACTAGCCCCCAGACGTCCACCAGTGGCAGCCACACCACCTGCTAGGCCACCACCACCTTCTCCTGGAAGGGCAACATCACCAGCTACTGGGAGTCTAGCCTCAGGAGCAGCTCGCAGCACCCCCTCTTGCCAACCCAGCCTCTGGCCCGCAAAGCCCATCCTCCACACAACCTGGAAGGGCACCAAGAGTGCCACCCACGGGCCCAGGAGCCACACACGAAATGCAGCAAATGCTGTAACCTCCTGCCACCCCTCCGCCCAATGTAGGCAGCCCAGTTGGCAGCCCTGTCGGGGAATGGTCCCCACAGGGTGATAGTGAGCCTGGTGGAGGTGGAGCTGATGGTAACTGTGGCCCATATTATCTAAGATTGGTGTTTACAAATTGTCCTGTCTCAACAGGACATAATGGTTTACTGATGTATTTTCTTTTGGCTTTGGCTAAATGCTGATAGCACAGCAGCTGTGGGCGGTTGCCCTGGAAGACTCTCACCAGCACCCGAAAGTGAAGTACTGGAGGAAGTCCAAAATCGTAAGTAAGGTTACACATGCACATTACATTGTACTACACAGGAAAACATGTTTGTCATGGTTTTGTTTTTCTCATACAGGGCAACAAACCATACAGGATTTGGTTGATGCCCACTGTCAGGCGCAGGCCAATTTGGACAGAATGTAGTTCATCATCCTGCGTCCTACTGGTGGCCAGGCTGCTGAAGTCCCTGCTGTTCTGAGACACCCCTTATGATTTTGGTAATTTTTGAAGGCTTATACAGTAGATCTATGGGAAACGCACAGCCATAGATCTACTGTAAATGCCTGCAGGACCTCGGACAGCGCACATACTATAAGTACATTAGGTATAGTATGAGCGCTGCTCACAGGGGAGCTGCGGCTTCATTCATGAAAATGTACAGAGCCGACAGGAGTCAGCTTACTGTACATAACATATTAACCTATTACATGCCAACCTAAGTAGGTAGCATGCTCTAGGGGGGGTCGGCACCCCTAGAGACATGAGGGACATAATTATTATCATTAATTAAGCTTTATTTTACAGTTAAGAACTTTGCTTATCCCGATAGGAGCCAGGATAAGCAAAGTATATAGGGTTACCGCATTGCTTAGGATTACACATCCTGAGCAATGCGGTTACCGCATTGCGGGGCTTAGAATTGCTCCGAAAACTGCAGCCTGCATGATTTTTCACGCAGGCTGCAGAGCCAGAGGCGGTAACTGGATTGCTTGTAAAGCAAACCGGTTTTTATAATGGGCTCCTATGAGGAGCGTTTCCTGCTCCAGATTTGAACTTTTTAAAAGCTCAAAACCAGATCAGGTTTAAAAAAAAAAAACGGAAGTGTGACCCCATCCGTAGGGACCAAAGGGATGTACCATATATCAAAATGTGTACCTTACCATGTGATAGTGGTTATGTGGGCTATACAAGTGACACACATCCTTGCCCAGTAATCCAACATCACAGTACATACAGACACATAAATGACAGTTATTATGTGTGGAAATAAAAGTTTTAATCACATAATCAAACCAAACATAAACACATACCATGTATAATAAACACAAAAAAAATTGGTAAACATACAAACATAAATGTTAGTAGGGTCTCTCCTCATGTACATAGTCATGTACTGTCTCAAACGTGGGTTGTGGTCCCATATCCCCATAGCCCCAACAGTAGGCCAAGTCAGGGAGGGGGGGGTTATCTAGGGCCACTGGACATATCCTGAGTCTGTCTGGGCCAATACCTATGTAGCATCAGACTCTGTGATACTGATGCCTGCCCACTGGGGATGGCAATGTAGGCAAGTGGCGTCAGTGCCTTGTCCTCTGCCACCTCCAGGACCCGAATGATGAGTCTCTGTGCTGTTTTTGTGGCACCCCAGGGGTTAATGTGCCACAGTAACACCACAAAGGGTTAACTCCCCACACAACCGACAACACTACACTAGCGTCTCCAGGCAAGAAGGGGGAGCTAAAGCTGCTTCCCTATATATTCTGGTGTGGAGAGGAAGTGGGGAAGAGCAGAGTGGTGGGAGGAGCTAATGTTGTTTACCTCAGAGTGGCAGTGACAGTTAGTCAGTTGGAGTTAGTGCAGTTCCTGAGAGGACTGAGGGAAAGGACTTGGGTGTAAAAGGGCTGCGTCAGGCCCAACCCACGGTTCACTGTCCACTTCCAGGCCAGCCAAGGTCTGAGGAAGGGAGTAGGAGAAGCAGAGGAACACAACCGAGACACAGAGTTATCCTATAACTCACCCCGGTGAAGCGCAAAGACTGGATACCGGATCCGACATTATGCCTGATACAAGCAGCACAGTAAACACTGGATGAGTGAAGATTTCATATCTTCACTGTACCACAGCGAAGCAACACGGCGGGGTCAGAAACACAAAGATAAGACTCAAGTTGTCTAGCAAGTGGGTACCCGTGAGGGGAGACAGGGCAAGCAGCTTAGCTAAAGCGGCAGCAGGGCCACACACAAAGCGCAGGAGTAGGAAGCCAAGGATCCGGTCAGGGTAGGAGCAACCCGGCTCCGGTACAGACTCCGTAGACAATATCTACTGAACAACATCTGCAGTAAAGACTTGGAAAACTACAAAACCGTGAGTCTGTGTGATCCTTGCAAACCCTAAACTGTCATCTCCACTACTACCCCTGCCCTGCATCCATCTATAGACTATTATCACCACTGCCCCGGGGAACCAAGCTCTGCCCGCGGAGAGCCATTACATCACCGGCTGCCAAACATCAACCCCGGAGGTTCTGCAGCAGCGGTGCTCACCCTGACCACAACTCGTGGGTGGTGTCACGACAAACTCCACTGTAAATACCCACCATTTATTGCGGAACCCGGGACACGGTCCGGACCAAGATCGCCATCATATTCCCAGCAGTACCCCAGTCCCGAGTACCCCGTCCCAGCGGGCTCCACAACTTGGTGTCACGAACAGGATTTACCGTGCCCAGTAAACCGGGCAGTGTGTGCCGTGATTTGTGACTGTTTTGAACCTGCCGCCATTGCTGAGCGCGCGGCAAACTGAATTTGAACTGCGCCACAAGGACTCTATTTTTGAAATTCTGCCATTAAAGAGCGTGCGACGTGCAGGAAGAAAGGGGGACGTGTTATTGTGGGCAGCACTCGGCAAAGCGCTCTGACGTCATCCAGAAGGGAAAAGTATCCCTGGAGCACAGCGGAACTTTTGTTAGACTTCCGGACGGAAGACAGGAGGGCGGACCTTAATTAAGGGGGCACAGAATGTCGCACCAACGAGAACCAGCAGCGCCAAGCAGCGGCGAAAATACAGCACCAGATAATAGAGGAGCACCTGGCGGTGCAGCTGCGCAAGGAGCAGCCCCCATCCTGACGCCGCATACTCCGGGAGCAATGTGGCTGCCCCAATACTCCGGTGAGCCTAACACCCATAATTACTTTATTACTAAGATGCAAGCATACTATGTGAGGTACCCCCTGACTGAAGCCCAGTGTGTAGGAATGATTATTGGACAATTAACTGACAACGCACAGAGGGAAGTAGCGTCCTGGCTGGACACAGACAAGGACACTGTAGAGCATCTTGTAGCTGGACTAAAAGCAGCATTTGAATCCAGTGCTGACACCCAGGCTAAAATAAGGTTCTTTGGATGTCAGCAAAAGATATGCCTTAAACTTGCAGGAAGCACTCAAAGCACTTAAACTAGCACCACCTGCCTTAGCCCTGGGAGCTGACAAAATGCTAATTGACCAGTTTTCCAGTTATCCCCTTCTCACAGAGGACAGCTGAGTATGATGATCATCCAGAATCCTGAAATGACATTTGCTGAGTTTAAAGACAGAGCCATCTGTCTTCAGCAGATAGCGCCGCTCTTCCCCCTGGGCTCCGATGTGCCCCCCCTGGGCTCTGATGCCCCCCCCCCGTGCTCCAAAGTCCCCCCTTGGCTCCGATGTGCCCCCCCCTGGGCTTCGATGTCCCCCGCCTCCCCCTCCACCTCCTCCTCCCCTTCCTGCTGCCTGGCGCTTCTCCTTCCTGCGCAGCTCTTCCCCCTGTCCTCTGATATTCCCCCCCCCCGCTTCTCCTTCTGAATCCTGCCCCCCCGCGATCACTGGAGATCACCACCTGTCTCAGGTGATCTCCAGTGATCACCTCCCGCTCACCTCTCTGCCGCCACCGTCCCGCTCCTCCGGTCCGCCACTTACGATGGTCCTCCTGCGCTCCTGTCCCGCAGCTGCTGCCACTTTTGTTCCGCCTCCTGTCAGGATCCCTCCTCTGCAGTTTGATCCCCCTGATCAAACTGCAGAGGAGGGATCCTGTCAGTACTGGCACAGTGATCACATAGTGAATCACTGTGCCAGAATTGTCGGATCCCTACACTGCAGTATGATCCCCCAGCAGGGGGATCAAACTGCAGAGGAGGGATCCTGTCACTACTGGCACAGTGATCACATAGTGAATCACTGTGCCAAAATTGTCATATCCCTACACTGCAGTTTGATCCCCCTGCAGGGGGATCAAACTGCAGAGGTGGGATCCTGTCACTACTGGCACAGTGATCACATGGTGGATCACTGTGACAGGATTGTCAGATCCCTACACTACAGTTTGATACCTAGTTGCAGAAAGTGATTTGACAGCCCCAATGCAGTGATCCACATAGTGCATCACTGCGTCCGGGCTGTCAGATCGCTACTCTGCAGCCCCTTGAACCTGCATGGGCATTGAGCTGCAGAAAGCTATCTGACAGCCCCGGCGAGTGGATCACTGCACAAGGGCTGTCAGATCGCTTTCTGCAGCTCGATCCCCATGCAGGCGCATCAGGCTGCAGAGTAGCGATCTGACAGCCCAGGCGCAGTGATCCACATAGTGCATCACTGCGCCTGGGCTGTCAGATCACTTCACTGCAACGTCAGGTCACCTAACCCAAGCCTCAGAGATCATGTGATCTCTGAGACTTGGGTTTGCACAGTGATGCTGCACTGTATGGCAATGATCTGCCATACAGTGCATCATCAATATGACACCAAAGACTGCAATAAGAGGACACTTAATCCCTTGCTGCAGTCTCTGGATGTAGCAGAGGTGATCGAGCGTCGTGGGACCTTCGTAGTGGACTACGTCAGAGGCGATCGAGCGTTGTGGGACCTTCGTTGTGGACTACGTTGGATCTTTTTATAATAAAAATGGAGTCCGAATTTTGTTTGCGTTTTTCTTCAAATAAAATTTTATTTTCCCTGTGATGTAGTGATGGGCGAATCCTAAATTACTCGGAATCGCTTGACTCTAGCGAGTCCGAGCCCAGGACTCGCTACTCGTTGCGAGTCTAGCGAATCCAATGTTAATGAATGGGGAAGCGAGTAATAGCGAGTAGTGTGAGATTTACAAATCGCAGATGTGTCTCGGAAGCTTCAGCCTGAAGCAATCCGAGTTTTGTCATTTATTTGCATTGGACTCGTTTACTTTGTAAGTAATCGCTGGGAAACTCGCACAGATAAGAGAAGAGTCCTGTCTGCTCTGTGCAGCTCCAGGGTCCTAGAGCCTGCCTGCTGCCTGATGTAGCAGTGCTGAGATTGTTCTCAGTCTGCTCATTCCCTGTGTACAGACATGAATGTCTGTGCACAGAGATGATGTAGCAGTGCTGAGATTGTTCTCAGTCTGCTCATTCCCTGTGCATATACATCTATATCTATGCACAGGGATGAGCAGAGAGGACATCGCGTTTTGGACTGCGTCGGACGGAAGAGGATTTTTTTAATTAAAGATGGAGTCCCTAATGGCTTTTTTTTTTTATTTCTAATAAAAATTTTTCTTTGTGTTGTGTTTTTTTAACCCTTTATTGGAGATTCTTAGTGGCTGGGTCAAACGTGGCCTGACATTAAGAATCTCGGGCTTAATACCAGCTTGTATAACAAAGCTGGTATTAACCCCTTTATTACCCAGCGTGCCACTGCCACCAGGGCCTCTGGAAGAGCGGGGTTCAGCGCCAGAGGATGGCGCTTCAATGAACGCGCCATCTTCTGGGGCGGCTGCGGGCTGCAATTTGCAGCGGGTGGTGCCCAGAAAGCTTGGGCATCCCTGCGCTGCGGATTCCAGCCCCCAGCTGCTTAGCTGTACCTGGCTAGACATAGAAATTGCGCGGAGCCCCACGCATTTTTTTGACTCCGACTCCGAGACGACTCCGACTCCGAGACGACTCCGACTCCGACTCGACTCCGAGACGACTCCGACTCCGAGACGACTTCGACTCCGAGATGACTCCGACTCCAAGACGACTCCGACTCCGAGACGACTCCGACTCCGAGACGACTCCGACTCCGACTCCGAGACGACTCCAACTCCGAGACGACTCCGACTCCGAGACGACTCCGACTCCGAGACGACTCCGACTCCGAGACGACTCCGACTCCGAGACGACTCCGACTCCGAGACGACTCCGAGATGACTCCGACTCCGAGACGACTCCGACTCCGAGACGACTCGACTCCGAGACGACTCCGACTCCGAGACGACTCCGACTCCGAGACGACTCCGACTCCGACTCCGAGACGACTCCGACTCCGAGACGACTCCGACTCCGAGACGACTCTGACTCCGAGACGACTCCGACTCCGAGACGACTCAGTCTCCGAGA
Source organism: Allobates femoralis (assembly GCA_033576535.1). Taxonomy (NCBI): domain Eukaryota; kingdom Metazoa; phylum Chordata; class Amphibia; order Anura; family Aromobatidae; genus Allobates; species Allobates femoralis. Next base: position 476,526,295 of record JARQOC010000005.1, on the reverse strand, counting down.
CGACTCCGACTCAGACGACTCCGAGACGACTCCGACTCCGAGACAACTCCGACTCCGAGACGACTCCGACTCCAACTCGACTCCGAGACGACTCCGACTCCGAGACGACTCCGACTCCGAGACGACTCCGAGACGACGACGACTCCGACTCCGACTCGACTCCGAGACGACTCCGACTCCGACTCGACTCCGACTCCGACTCCGAGACGACTCCGACTCCGAGACGACTCCGACTCCGAGACGACTCCGACTCGACTCCGAGACGACTCCGACTCCGACTCCGAGACGACTCCGACTCGACTCCGAGACGACTCCGACTCCGAGACGACTCCGACTCCGAGACGACTCCGACTCCGACTAGACTCCGAGACGACGACGACTCCGACTAGACTCCGAGACGACTCCGACTCCGACTCGACTCCAAGACGACTCCGACTCCGAGACGACTCCGACTCCGACTCCGAGACGACTCCGACTCCGAGACGACTCCGACTCCGAGACGACTCCGACTCCGAGGCGACTCCGACTCTGAGGCGACTCCGACTCTGAGACTCCGACTCTGAGACTCCGACTCTGAGGAGACTCTGACTCCGAGACTCTGACTCTGAGCCTCTGACTCTGAAATTCATTAAATAATAAAAAAAAAAAATGCGTGGGGCTCCGCGCAATTTCTATGTCTAGCCAGGTACAGCTAAGCAGCTGGGGGCTGAAATCCGCAGCGCAGGGATGCCCAAGCTTTCTGGGCACCCCCCGCTGCAAATTGCAGCCCGCAGCCGCCCCAGAAGATGGCGCGTTCATTGAAGCGCCATCCTCTGGCGCTGAACCCCGCTCTTCCAGCGGCCCTGGTGGCGGTGGCACGCTGGGTAATAAAGGGGTTAATACCAGCTTTGTTATACAAGCTGGTATTAAGCCCGAGATTCTTAATGTCAGGCCACGTTTGACCCAGCCACTAAGAATCCGACTCCGAGACGACTTCGACTCCGAGATGACTCCGACTCCAAGACGACTCCGACTCCGAGACGACTCCGACTCCGAGACGACTCCGACTCCAACTCCGAGACGACTCCAACTCCGAGACGACTCCGACTCCGAGACGACTCCGACTCCGAGACGACTCCGACTCCGACTCCGAGACGACTCCGACTCCGAGACGACTCCGACTCCGAGACGACTCCGACTCCGAGACGACTCCGAGATGACTCCGACTCCGAGACGACTCCGACTCCGAGACGACTCGACTCCGAGACGACTCCGACTCCGAGACGACTCCGACTCCGAGACGACTCCGACTCCGACTCCGAGACGACTCCGACTCCGAGACGACTCCGACTCCGAGACGACTCTGACTCCGAGACGACTCCGACTCCGAGACGACTCAGTCTCCGAGACGACTCCGACTCAGACGACTCCGAGACGACTCCGACTCCGAGACAACTCCGACTCCGAGACGACTCCGACTCCAACTCGACTCCGAGACGACTCCGACTCCGAGACGACTCCGACTCCGAGACGACGACGACTCCGACTCCGACTCGACTCCGAGACGACTCCGACTCGACTCCGACTCCGACTCCGAGACGACTCCGACTCCGAGACGACTCCGACTCCGAGACGACTCCGACTCGACTCCGAGACGACTCCGACTCCGACTCCGAGACGACTCCGACTCGACTCCGAGACGACTCCGACTCCGAGACGACTCCGACTCCGAGACGACTCCGACTCCGACTAGGAGACGACTCCGACTCCGACTCCGAGACGACTCCGACTCGACTCCGAGACGACTCCGACTCCGAGACGACTCCGACTCCGAGACGACTCCGACTCCGACTAGACTCCGAGACGACTCCGACTCCGACTAGACTCCGAGACGACTCCGACTCCGACTCGACTCCAAGACGACTCCGACTCCGAGACGACTCCGACTCCGACTCCGAGACGACTCCGACTCCGAGACGACTCCGACTCCGAGGCGACTCCGACTCCGAGGCGACTCCGACTCTGAGACTCCGACTCTGAGACTCCGACTCTGAGGAGACTCTGACTCCGAGACTCTGACTCTGAGCCTCTGACTCTGAAATTCATTAAATAATAATAAAAAAAATGCGTGGGGCTCCGCGCAATTTCTATGTCTAGCCAGGTACAGCTAAGCAGCTGGGGGCTGAAATCCGCAGCGCAGGGATGCCCAAGCTTTCTGGGCACCCCCCGCTGCAAATTGCAGCCCGCAGCCGCCCCAGAAGATGGCGCGTTCATTGAAGCGCCATCCTCTGGCGCTGAACCCCGCTCTTCCAGCGGCCCTGGTGGCGGTGGCACGCTGGGTAATAAAGGGGTTAATACCAGCTTTGTTATACAAGCTGGTATTAAGCCCGAGATTCTTAATGTCAGGCCACGTTTGACCCAGCCACTAAGAATCTCCAATAAAGGGTTAAAAAAACACAACACAGAGAAAAAATTTTATTTGAAATAAAAAAAAAAGCCATTAGGGACTCCATCTTTAATTAAAAAAATCCTCTTCCGTCCGACGCAGTCCAAAACGCGATGTCCTCTCTGCTACATCCCCTGTGCATAAATATAGATGTCTATGCCCAGGGAATGAGCAGACTGAGAACAATCTCAGCACTGCTACATCAGGCAGCAGGCGGGCTCTAGGACCCTGGAGCTGCACAGAGAAGACAGCTGGACTCGGCTCGCAAAGAAACAGCAGTTACTTTGCGAGTTTCCCTGCTATCACTGGCACAGTAGCCAGTGATTACTCGCACGAGTCTAATGCAAACAATGGCAATCCTAGTTTTGTCAGCGTTTCTGACAAAACTAGGATTGATATTGATTTGCATTGGACTCGTGCGAGTAATCACTGGGAAACTCGCAGAGTACCGAGTCCTGCGAGTCCCTTACTACTCGCCGAGTAACGAGTCCTAGCGAGTAGATTCGCCCATCCCTACTGTGATGTATTTTTTGACTATTTACTAGAGATTCCTACTGGCCGGGTCTAACATTGTCCCGACTTTATGAATCTCGGGCTTAGTGCCAGCTGCCAATAAAAAAGCTGGCATTAACCCCTTTATTACCCAGTTTTCCACCGGCACCAGGGCAACTGGAAGAGCCTGGGCACAGCGCCAGAAAATGGCGCTTCAATGAATGCACCATTTTCTGGGGCGGCTGTGGGCTACAATTCGCAGCATGGGGGGCCCAGAACGCTTGGGCCTCTCCATGCTGAGGATTCCAGCCCCTAGCTGCTTAGTTGTACCTGGCTGGGCCAAAAATATGGCGGAGCCCCATGTCATTTTTTTATTCTAGAATTAGTTCTAGAAATAAAAAAAAATGGGCTTTGCTGTATTTTTGGTTGCCAGCTAGGTACAACGAGGCAGCTGGGGCTTGTTGGCAGTCTGTAGCTGCCAAGTTGTACCTGGCTGGACCAAAAGTATGGTGGAGCCCTACATCATTTTTTTTTGCTCAGATCAGTTTTAGAAATAAAAAAAAGGCTGCTGTATATTTGGTTGCCAGCCAGGTACAACTTGGCAACTGGGGGGGCTGGAATCCTCAGCGTGGAGAGGCCCAAAAGTTATAGGCCTCCCACGCTGCAAATTGCAACCCACAGCCACCCCAGAAAATAGCGCATTCATTAGAGGCACCGTTTTCTGATGCTGTACTCCAACTCTTCCAGTTGCCCTTGTACTGGTGAACACGGGTTTTCCATCCGGGACATGGTGTCCGCTAACAATTTCAATGGAAAATTAGCTCCAATTGTTAGCGGAAACCATGTCGCGTATAGACAGCCACTCCCTGTGTGCCTGAACATTGAAGCTTCCCCGCAAGTGACCCCATTTTGGAAACTAGACCCCCCAAGGAACTTATCTAGATGCATAGTGACCACTTTGAACCCCCAGGTGCTTCACAAATTAATCCATAATAAGGAAAACATATTTTTTTTTACACACATTTTCTTTTTTCATTGTTACTTATTACGGATCAATTTGTGAAGCACCTGGGGTTCAAAGTGCTCACTATGCATCTAGATACGTTCCTTGGAGGGTCTAATTTCCAAAATGGGGTCACTTGTGGGGGAGCTCCAATGTTTAGGCACACATGGGCTCTCCATACGCGACATGGTGTCCGCTAATAATTCCAATTGTTAGCGGACACCATGTCGCGTATGGAGAGCCCCTGTGTGCCTAAACATTGGAGCTCCCCCTCAAGTGACCCCATTTTGGCAACTAGACCCCCCAGGGAACATATCTAGATGGGAGGTGAGCATTTTTAACCCCCAGGTGTTTCACAAATTGATCCGTAAAAATGAAAACAGAAACAATTTGTGGAAAAAAAAAGTACTTTTTCATTTTTACGGATCAATTTGTGACGCACCTGGGGGTTCAAAGTGGTCACTGTGCATCTAGATATGTTCCGTGGGGGGTCTAGTTTCCAAAATAGGGTCACTTGTGGGGGAGCTCCAATGTTCAGGCACACAGGGGCTCTCCAAACACAACATGGTGTCCGCTAACAATTTGACTGAAAAATCAGCTCAAATTTTAGCGGACACCATGTCACATTCAGAGAGCCCCTGTGTGCCTAAACACTGGAACTCCCCAAAAAGTGACCCGATTTTGGAAACTAGACCCCCCAAGGAACTTATATAGATGCATAGTGAGCACTTTGAACCCCCAGGTGCTTCACAAATTGATCTGCAAAAATGAATTTTTGTTGAAAAAAAAAGTACTTTTTAGTTTTTACGGATCAATTTGTAAAGCACCTGGGAGTTCAAAGTGCTCTCTATGTATCTAGATAAGTTCCTTGGGGGGGTCTAGTTTCCAAAATGGGGTCACTTGTGGGGGAGCTCCAATGTTTAGGCACACAGGGGCTCTCCAAACACGATATGGGGTCCGCTAACAATTTGAGGTGATTTTCCATTCAAATTGTTAGCGGACACCATGTCACGCTTGGAGAGCCCCTGTGTGCCTAAACATTAGAGCTCTCCCACAAGTGACCCCATTTTGGAAACTAGAGCCCCAGGAAACTTATCTAGATGGGTGGTGAGCATTTTGAACCCCCAGGTGCTTCACAAATTGATCCGTAAAAATGAGAAAGTACTTTTTTTCCACAAAAAATTATTTTTTCATTTTTGCGGATCAATTTGTGAAGCACCTGGGGGTTCAAAGTGCTCACTGTGCATCTAGATAAGTTCCTTAGGGGCTCTAGTTTCCATAATAGGGTCACTTGTGGGGGAGCTCCAATGTTTAGGCACACAGGGGCTCTCCAAATGCGACATGGTGTCCGCTAACAATTGGACAGAAAAATCAGCTCAAATTGTTAGCAGACACCATGTCACGTTTGTGAGCCCCTGTGTGCCTAAACATTGGAGCTCCCCCACAAGTGACCCCATTTTGTAAACTAGAGCCCCCAGGGTACTTATCTAGATGGGTGGTGAGCATTTTGAATCCCCGGTGCTTCACAAATTGATCCGTAAAAATTATAAAGTACTTTTTTTTCACAAAAATTTTCTTTTAGCCTACATTTTTTCATTTTCACATGGGGAACAGGATAAAATGGATCCTAAAAATAGTTGGGCAATTGCTCCTGAGTACACTGATACCTCATATGTGGTCATAAACCACTTTTTGGGTGCATGGCAGGGCTCAGAAGGGAAGGCGTGCCTTTGACTTTTTGAATCAAAAATTAGCTCCAAAAGTCAATTTGCGCTCCTTCCCTTCTGTGCCCTGCCGTGCGCCCAAACAGTGCTTTATGACCACATATGAGGAATCGGTGTACTCAGGAGAAATTGCTCATCAATATTTAGGATCTATTTTATCCTGTTGCCCATGTGAAAATGAAAGAATTGAGACTAAAAGAACATTTTTGTCGGAAAAATTAAAATGCTAATTTTTTCCTTCCATGTTGCTTTAGTTCCTGTGAAGCACCTGAAGGGTTAATAATCTTCTTGAATGTAGTTTTGAGTAGGTTGAAGGGTGCAGCTATTGGAATAGTGTCACTTTTGGGTGTTTTCTGTCATGTAAACCCCTCAAAGGAACTTCAGGTGTGATGTGGTCACAAAAAAAAATGGTTTTGTAAATTTTGCTGGAAAAATGAAAAATTGCTGATGAACTTTGAACCCTTATAACTTCCGAACAAAAATTTTTTTTTTCCAAAATTGTGCTGATGTAAAGTAGACATGTGGGAAATGTTATTTATTAACTACTTTGTGTCACAAATATCTCTGGTTTAGCAGAATAAAAATTCATAATTTGAAAATTGCCAAATTTTCAAAAATTTTGCCAAATTTTTATTTTTTCACAAATAAATTATCAAACTAAATTTAATACTAACATGAAGCCCAATATGTCATGAAAAAACAATCTCAGAATCGCTAGGATCCATTGAAGCGTTCCAGAGATATTACCTCATAAAGAGACACTGGTCAAAATTGACAAAAATGGCCTGGTCATTAGGGTCAAAATGGGCCCGGGGGTGAAGGGGTTAAAGACAAAATTGACCTCATATGACTGGAAATTTCCTTACAGCCTCAGAACATCATGCATTTTCTTCCCTCCTGTACTTCATCCAACTCACTTTCGGTCTTTGATCCGGTCACAGAGGAAGAAGTCACCCAGCTCTTTGCATCTTCTCACCCTACTACCTGCACCAGCGACCCTATTCCCTCACATCTCCTTCAATCCCTTTCCCCAGCTGTCACATCTCACCTGTCTAAAATATTGAATCTTTCCCTCTTATCTGGTGTTTTCCCCTCCTCCTTCAAACATGCCAGCATTCACCCATTATTAAAAAAAATATCCCTCGACCAGAAGTCTGCTGCTAACTACCGACCTGTCTCTAATCTCCCCTTCATCTGTAAACTCCTGGAACGCTTGCTCCACTCCCGTCTGATCCGCTATCTCTCTGACAATTCTCTTCTTGACCCTCTACAATCCGGCTTCTGCTCCTTACACTCTACTGAAACTGCCCTCACTAAAGACTCTAATGATCTACTAACAGCTAAATCTAATGGTCATTACTCCCTAATGATCATCCTGGATCTCTCCGCTGCATTCGATACTGTGGATCCCCAGCTCCTCCTCTCTATGCTCTGCTCTATTGGGGTTAAGGACACTGATCTCTCCTGGTTCTCCTCCTACCTCTCTGACCATTCCTTCTCTGTATCTTTCGCCGGCTCCTCTTCCTATTCAGTTGGAGTTCCTCAGGGTTCAGTCCTAGGTCCCCTTCTCTTGTCTCGATACACTGCACCTATTGGACAAATCATCAGTAGATTTGGTTTTCAGTACTATCTCTATGCTGATGACACCCAGTTATACACCTCTTCTCCTGACATCACCTCTACATTACTACATAATACCAGTGATTGTCTCTCTGTGTTCTCTAAGATCATGTCTTCTCTCTACCTTAAACTGAACTTGTCAAAAACTGAACTTCTCGTGTTTCCTCCATCTACTAATCTTCGAAAACCTAATATTGCCATTGCTGTATGTTGTTCTACCATTACTACTCCTCAGCAGCACGCCCGCTGTCTTGGGGTTATATTTGACCCGGATCTCTCCTTTACTCCCCACATCTGGTCTCTCGCTCGCTCATGTCACCTACACCTCAAAAACATCTCTAGAATTCGACCTTTTCTTACTGTTGACTCTAGAAATTTTGTGTCTAGAAAAATGCATTTTGCATGCGTTTTTACATGCGTTTTTACATGCGTTCCCATTTAAATCAATGGGGGCAAAAACGCTAGTGTTTTTTTATGTGTTTTTAGCGGTAAAGACGCCTGAAACCCAAATTTAGCAAAACGCACACCAACCTTAAATGTGATAACACCCTACCTCACAAGCAGCGGGGTGACGTGTGTGAACCGTGTCCAAAAGGATGTTATCTTGTCAATTTTGCATAAAGGATAACAGCAGTGCTCTAAGTTTCAGTGCGGGTGCACACAAAATGTGACTGCAGGTATATTCTGAAGCAGCAGCGGACCTTCGGCCTGCCGGGCCCTGGTGCAGCCTTAGGTGAGGACTGGAGGGGGGTGGGGGGATCAGGGGGTGCTGGCAGCGTCGGGCGAGGACTGGGGGGGTGCTGGCAGGGGGGAGCGTGCGGCTCTTGCCTGCACCACATTGTAAATCTGGGTGCTGGGGCTGGAGAGGAGAGGCGGGATCAGCCGAGGGAAGTAGGGAGCTTCCCTCAGTTAACCCCCTCTCCTCTGACACAGGGACATGGGGATCAGCTGGGGGCCCCCTGCAGGCTTGAGGGGCCCCCTACCCGGTCGGAGCCCTGGTGCAGCTGAACCAGCTGCACCACGGTAGGTCCGCCCCTGTTCTGAAGCCTGGTTGTTGCCTGTATTTGACTACAGATTCAATGAGAAGGAAGGTTGCTGAAGTAACCAGACAGCACATCTCAACGCCGTGTCCCCTTAGGCTAGGGTCAGATTAGCGCTATTTGCTGCACTCAGGAGGGTTCCGTTAAAAACATAGAATTTGGGAGCCTTGATGCAGTGTTACCGGCATGGTAACACTGTGTCAGTGCTGCCAATTCTTCCCTATGGTGACGGAGCCCTGAGCGCAGCTCAAACTCTGGCATCTGAGTGCCGGTGTTAGAAATCTCGCACTATTTCCTAGCACATCACATGACGTGCTCTGAAGCGTGAATACCCAATTTTTATGGTCAGGAAAATGCATTACAGACCTTCTCTTTCAGTTATAGGGGTGGCCCATTTTTCAGTTCAATCACGGTTATCTTCAAATGGACGTCCCCTCACATTGTGATTGATAGCTGTGACAAATCCCAACATCACGGCAATCTATTAAATTCCAAGCTTGTGCACTGCCCCTCAGCTCCCTCATTTCATATGTGCGCATGCCCCAGGCTTTACCACGTCTCCTTGGAAGCATGCACGCTAAACTCATCTCTGTTCTCCCCCCTCTCTGTATTACACTTAAGTGTTCCCACCATTCTTCTGAAGCTGCTGCCAAGAGGAGAGGAAAAAGATGGATGCATACAGTGCATGCCTGGGAAGCTGAGGGGCACTGTGCCCCTCAGAACCAGACTTAGGCTAGGGTCACACTTGCAGATTTTACATACGTTTTTGAGACTTGCTTTTTCTGAAAACGCCTGCAAAAACGAATCCATAGGGCCCCATGCAAAAAACGCATGCCTCAATAGCAAAAACGCATGTCTGACTGTACCATGCATTTTTGGGAGCAGGGTTTTTTGGTGCTTTTTCCAAAACGCATGCGTTTTTTTAATATGGGGCCCTATGGGAAACGCATGCGTTTTTGAATGGCACTAAATGGTACCATGCGTTTCCGCATGCATTTTTGCATGCGTTTTTTAAGGGTGCCCCACACCTAAGTGCAAAAACGCATGCTGGGAAAAGGCACCTTAAAAAATGCATGCCAAGTGTGACCCTAGCCTTAATAGGAGATTGCAGTGATGTTGGGCCACACACAGCAATTAATCACAATAGGGAGCGTTCATATTTTGAAGAGGAGCATACCTGATCCTAAGGAATGCATCACTCCTATGACTGAAAGAAAAGTTCTGTAATGCAGTCACCTGACTACAAAAAGTGTTTTTGTCAGATAACTACAGGGGACTTTTATTTGATAAACCATGTTAGTGATGTATATTGCATCACCAACAGGCCTTTGGGGGCAGTTTAATACTAAATCAAGGTACATATATCCTGGCAGGAACGGTGGTATGTATACATCCCATCACATTACGTGCCACAGTAGATTACATAAATTAGAGCAGCTGCGCTCCTTTTCTTATCCTCTGGCAATACCGGGTTTGGCCAGCAGGATAAGAGGGTGCCAAAGAGCTGCAGGTCCTGACTAAGTTTTCATGACATTATTCCACCACTGGAATTTGGGGGTTTTGTTTTTGCAGAATTCATTGTGCTGTGAAAATGACCTGGCAATACAATTATAGTTGTATCACACTTGTATAGTGTTTTTATTATTTTAGTAGCTTAAATAAATTCTGAACCTTCTAAAAAATAGCTTGAGTTGCCATTTTCTGAGACTTGTAACTTTTGTCCATCAATGAAGCATGTGAGGGTTTGATTTTCATATGCTGAGCTTCAGTTGTACCCCTAGAACGCATACCTAAGGCCTCGCATGCCGGCTAGATTACTTGTGTTCTATGTTCTGCAAGATTATTCCTCAGGTATATAGTTGTTAGTAATTTCTAGTTGTTCATATATTTTTATGTTATAGGCATTTAGGTAAAACAACTCTTTTTTGGGACTACCTCATATTCACATACCTGGGGCCTTTTAGGCCTGTACTTGGTTTACATGTGATCCTCAGTCTTTTTGTCTGTACTGTTGCTGGGGAAGACTTTGGCCAGGGTCACATCTCCGTTTTGACCCTAGCCTGCCGGATTTCGGTTTTAACTTAGAACTTTTTCCAGCACCGCATAGCGTTACCGCTATGCGGTGCTGGAAAACGCTGCCCTTAGTTACCCTATGTTTACCTTCACTACCTGTCACACAGGCAGTGGCTCGGAGTGCGCTTTACAGCGCCGCACAAGAAACGTTGCAGACAGCGTTTCCTGTGCGGCGCTGTAAAGCGCACTCCGAGCCGCTGCCTGTGTGACAGGTAGTGAAGGTAAATATAGGGTAACTAAGGGCAGCGTTTTCCAGCACCGCATAGCGGTAACGCTATACAGTGCTGGAAAAAGTTCTAAGTTAAAACCGGAATCCGGCAGGCTAGGGTCAAAACGGAGATGTGACCCTGGCCTTTGTCTTTATTACTAAGTCTTTATGACACTGCTGTTGCTGGGAAGAGTATGGATTCTGCCTGACTACATGGTCATGTGATCTTGGGAGGGAGGCTCCCTCACAAAGTCATGCGTCTCTGACATCATCGCAGGCCATGAACACACAGGAACAGGAGGACAGACAACATCCTATTCATTGTGTGCTACTTGCTGAAGAGACGTTAGAGGAAGGAGTCAGCTTTCTTGTTTCTGGAAAAAGAAACTTTCTGAGCTTCAAAAATCCAGAGGCTTCTACTGCACCTAAAAGAAAGTGGTGACCTGCTGAAGGTAAGAGGAGGGGGGCTGCACTCTACCATTAGCACACACACTAACAAAGAGTGCACAACCTGATTATAATTTTTTCATTTTTTTTTTTCATTTTAGTTTACTGACATCTAAGGTTACAATGGCACAGTCTACATCCAGGGGTTTGACTGATCAAGAAATCGAGGCAATCATTTTTGATAGGGATGAAGACAGTGAACTTTCTTTGTCCGATGAAGAGTACATGCCACCAGCTAATGTCTCTACTTCATTGTCCAGTGATTCTTCAGATGATGAAGAAGTAGTGGATCAAGCAGAACGTACAAATAGAACATCCAAAAATAATGTTTTTGGAACAGTACTGTTGGGGTTCTTGGACGCACCCCATCACATAATATTATGAGAGTTGCTGAAGGCGCTGTAGGAATGCTCCAATTCTTGTCCAAAAGAGGTGTTTTCTGTACATTTTTTTCAGATGATATTGCAGATGTGGTAGTTTTGTGTACTAACTTAGAAGGAAAACATATCGCTTCAGGAAGAAAAAAAACATGGAAAAATATAACAAAAGAGGAACTATATCGTTATATTGCCCTTACTTTTATGGCAGGATGTACAAAATCGTACGATATTTCAGTAAGAGAATTATTTCTGAACCCTTTTTCAGATCCACACTACAAAGCTACAATGTCAGTCCATAAATTTGAGAATATTCAGAGAAGCCTTCATTTTGATGATAAGAGAACTCGTCCTGTGAGGTTGGAAACAGATAAATTAGCCCCTATTAGCTACATCTGGAATCTCTTCATCAAAAACTTTACAATGCTTTACCATTCTAATGACAATGTGACAGTGGATGAGCAACTTCTTGTGTGGCGCCCCGCAATGAGTGCGTCACAGGAGGGTATTGCATCCCTGACTGAAGATGCAATATTCTCCGTCTCGGTGATGACATGGTTAATACTCAGAGCTCCATACCTTACATGCACCACTAGAATAGAGGGCCAACCAGGTCCTGGTGGGAGGAGTGTAGGAGTAGTGTGTGGGGAGTAAAGTAGGAGAGGAGTAGGAGAGTCGTCAGGAGTAGGGATGGGCGAATCTACTTGTTAGGACTCGTTACTCTGCGAGTAGTAGTGGACTCGCAGAACTCGGTACTCTGCGAGTTTCCAGGAGATTACTCGCACAGTAACGAGTCCAATGTAAATTAAAGGAAATGTCACTGAAAACAGGATTCTCGCAGATTGTACCGATCAGGGTGCAATCCGGTGCCCCATAACATGGGGCTCTATGGTCCCTGATTGCAACCTGACCAGGTGCAATCCGGTTTTAATCAGGTTTTCTATTTTTGACCTTCCCGCCTGGTTTTTCAAATGAACAGCTGACTCAGGTCAGCTGTTCATTTGAAGTAGCAGTGCTGGCAGGGTTCATGTGAGTTCATGCTTGCCTGCATGAACTCACATGAACTTTCCCAGGGTGCACAGCTCTGCTACATCTCTGGTGGAGGTTCTCTACCAGAGATGTAGCAGAGCTAAAGAAGAACCCTGGATTGAACTATGGCGGACGGAGGAGGATTTTTTAAAAACAAAGTTGGAGTCCCTAAGTGTCTTTTTATTTTTTTTCAAATAAAAATATTTTTCCTGCGATGTGTTTTTTTTAAAAATTCACTAGAAATTTATGGCGGTAATGTCTACTATTGGCGTGACCGCCATGAATTTCGGGCTTGGGGGCCAACTGATAATACAAAGCTGGCCCTAACCCCTTTATTACCCAGTGAGCCACCGCACCAGGGCCCTGGAAGAGTTGGGTTCAGTGCCAGAAGATGGCGCTTCAATGAACGCGCCATTTTCTGGGGTGGCTACGGGCTGCCATTTGCAGTGGGGGGTGCCCAGAAGGCTTGGGCCTCCCTGCGCTGCGGTTTCCAGCCCCAGCTGCCTAGCTGGACCTGGCTGGACATAGAAATTGCGCGGAGCCCACACATTTTTTTTTTTATTATTTCATGAAATTCATGAAATAATAAAAAATACTTCCCGATATTTCTGTGTCCAGGCAGGTCCAAATAGTCAGCTGGGGGTTGGGTGCAGCCCGTTGCCGCCTGCTGTATCCGGCTGGCATACAAAAATATGGCGAAGCCCATGTCAAAATTTTTTAGAAAAATCCATTAAACAATCCTCTAAAAAGGGACTGCATCTTTATTAACCCATCGACTATGGTCGAGGGGTCAATAAAGATGCATTCCCTTGCATTCTTATTGTTTTTGGGATTTTTCAGAAAAAAAATTGGCATGGACTTCGCCATATTTTTTGTATCCAGCCGGATACAGCAGGCAGCGACGGGCGCCAACAACCCCCAGGTGCCTATCTGTACCTGGCCGGACTCAGCAATATAGGGGAACCCCTTTTTTTTATTATTTCATGAAGTTCATGAAATAATAAAAAATAATTCATCGGGCTCAGCGCTATTTCTATGTCCAGCCAGGTACAGCTAGGCAGCTGGGGGCTGGAATCCGCAGCGCAGGGAGAACCAAACCTTCTGGGCACCCCCCGCTGCGAATGGCAGCCCGCAGCCACCCTAGAAAATGGCGCGTTCATTGAAGCGCCATTTTCTGGCGCTGAACCCAGCTCTTCCAGGGCCCTAGTGCGGTGGCTCACTGGGTAATAAAGGGGTTAGGGCCAGCTTTGTATTATCAGCTGGCCCCAAGCCCGAAATTCATGGCAGTCACACCAAGAGTAGACATTACCGCCATGAATTTCTAGTGAATTTTTTAAAAAAACACAGAAAAAATATTTTTATTTGAAAAAAGACACTTAGGGACTCCAACTTTCTTAAAAAAAATCCTCTTCCGTCCGCCGTAGTCCAATCCAGGGTTCTTCTTTAGCTCTGCTACATCTCTGGTAGAGAACCTCCACCAGAGATGTAGCAGAGCTGTGCACCCTGGGAAAGTTCATGTGAGTTCATGCTTGCCTGCCAGCACTGTTACTTCAAATGAACAGCTGACCTGAGTCAGCTGTTCATTTGAAAATCCAGGCAGGAAGGTCAAAAATAGAAAACCTGATTAAAACTGGATTGCACCTGGTCAGGTTGCAATCAGGGACCATAGAGCCCCATGTTATGGGGCCCCAGATTGCACCCTGATCGGTTCAATCTGGGAGAATCTGGTTTACAGTGAGAGTGGCTGTCAGAATTACTCGCAATTACTCGCTCCCCATTCATTTACATTGGACTCGCTAGACTCGCAACGAGTAGCGAGTCCCAGACTCGGACTCGTTAGAGTCTAGCGATTCCTAGTAAGTTAGGATTCGCCCATCCCTAGTCAGGAGGAATGTAACATAGGAGAAGTGGGGCTCTGCACAGTCCCGTGCAGCCCTGAGCACCACCTACCGGCTGGCGCCATTGACGGTGCCCTAGACCGGAACACGGACAATTACTTAACGGGTCCACTATACCCATGCCCAAGAACCACCCACCAGATCACTGGTTCCGAGGCAAGCAAGTCGTTCACCACAGCTCCGCAAACCAGGGTGAAGAACCGCTTCCCTGAGGCATCTCACCACCGCCGCCATCTAAGTTGTCTTGCCAGCAGGGACTCACCCCTGGGATACAGGACCTTCTGCAGTTTATATACAGTCAGAACCTCCAAATAGAAGTTTCCCAAGTACCCTGACTTGGTAATCTAAGGCAACTCTGGCAACTTGTTAGAAAGAATAGAGAGAGTAGGAACACCGCGGAGCTCTGAATCAACACCAGTCATTGCTGGGACCCCCGGTCTGTTACCCAAGACTATATACCTTGTACCATCTTACCGATTACAGTAAAAGACTCGTTACAGAGAACGCTGGTGTCTGTGTTTCCTTCAGAACTGTTAAACTTACACCATCAGTACTACGAAGCTGCCATAATACATCAAGGACAGCTCCTGGCCCCGGGGACTCCCGCTCATCCTGTGGGGAGCGTCCCATCTTGCTGCCGTACATCCCCCGGAGGCCCAAGCAGCGCCAGTGGAAGCACCGGAATAACCGCAGGTGGCATCACGACAAGAAAGAATTAAACCCCTATCCGTTCAGCCAACCCCCCTTTTGATCTGACCACCGGGCCCCACAGCCTCAGGCCGGAACCGTGACGGGAGAAGCAACGCCCGAGACGTGAAGACCCGGCTACGGTGAGTCACTTGCCTTTAAAGGACGTTGCAAATTCATTCAGTATATGCCCAGTAAGCCTGCCATAAAAATGGCATAAAAATTTTCTGGATGTATGATACTACAAGCTATTATGGCATAAATGGTCTGATTTACTGTGGCAAAGAAGCTGATGCTCCTGTCACGGTGTAGTGAGAATTCTGATGAGGGAATGGCAGTTATGTGTAGACTAGTCTGACCCTTGTCTAGGAACCCTGAATGGCCCTGATCCTGAAGGTATCTCTGATGGTGAGAAGGTTCGGACCTCTAGCCTCTCCCTAAAACTCCTCCACCAGCCCTGCACTATTCCCCCCCTCACCTCCCTCAATAGAATTGGGATACAGCAACTCCAAAGGAAATGACTTAAGCAACACAAACACACCCATTCAGCACAGCATGGCTTCCAGGCATAGAGTGAAACTCTATCAGCAGCACCACCTGAGAGGCTACTTAAAGGCCAGGGGGGGGAGCCCAGGTGAGTCACACATTAACCCCTCAACCAGCAGCCGAACCTCATAGTGAATGCAGTTGTATGCTCAACACAGGAGGCCCAGGACCTTCACAACTATCAACCATGCAGCTCTTAAAGACAAACACATACACAGCAGCATCCAGCAAGGTCAGCTCCAACTAAGCGCGTGACACCTCCAGTCCAGGAAGACCTATGTTCTGACATAGTAAAAAACACTTGCAATACCAATTTTCAATTCTGGAAAAAATATAACAATGGACAACTACTTTACCAATCTGGAACTGGGCAATTTTTTGCTTTAGAAAAAACTCACACTTGTTGGTACTATGAGGCCAAACCGCCACGAAATTCCTCTAATCATGAAGCAGAATCCCAAGTGACCACTTTATGAGAGTGTCTTTGGTTTCTGCAATCAAGCAACAATGGTATCTTAGGAAGCAAAGAAAGAAATATCTGTAATATTACTGAGTACAATGCATCATGATGGAAGTATTGATACCGATGAAAGGAAACAGAAACCTGAAATCATACTGCATTATAATAAAACAAAAGGAGGTGTGGACAAGATGCATGAAGTGATTGGAGAATATTCGTGCAAGAGGCAGACAAAACATTGGCTTGTAGTCATTTTTTATAATATCCTTGATGTGTCAGCCGTCAATAGCTATATTGTTTATAGTGAAACTCATCCAGAATTCCATGCCAACAGGAAGGACAAGAGACGTATATTCTTGACAGAACTTCGCTATGAACTTTTGATGCCTACCATGATGGAGCGAAGCAACACGAAATGCTTGCTAAGGCAAATTATGAAAGCTATGATCTGATGTGGTATACATTTTCAGGAACATCCAGAAGCAAGAGAAAAAAAATAAAGTGCTGTTATATTTGTCCAGCAAAGAAGGAAAGGAAATCTGAGCGTTTCTGTACTACTTGTGGATAAAAAGTCTGCAAGGAACATTCTTCCGAAAAAATAATATGTGAAAATTGTTGGGGTAATCGGTAAAGTTGACAAGGAAAGTTTTTGAAAAGAAATATTCCTGAACCATGTTTGCTACAACTTTTATATAAAAAACTTTTAGACAAAAAAATCGTTTTATATATATATAAATATATATATATATATGTATGTATATATATATATAAAATGTAAAAAATAGAATCAGCACAACCTTATAATTACAAGTGGGTGCAATACTTTCTGCATGAACAGTGCTTCAACCGTCCTCCAATAGATCAAAAAAAAACAGGCAGCACTCCTATAGCATCTCAAAGTGGACTTTATTCCAGCCGTATGTGCAACGTTTCGGAGTTGATCCTCCTTCCTCAAGCATGCTTGAGGAAGGAGGATCAACTCCGAAACGTTGCACATAAGGCTGGAATTATATAGAATGCATATATTGGGCATTTTTTAGCCGGTGTAATTACTTTTTTTTGTTTTATGCACATAATTATAATGTTTTGAAATATTCACATCTCAAATAAACTTTGAAAAGTATTTCTGTTTGAGTTTCTCCATATTATTCGCACACAGGCCTAAAAGGCCCCATGTATTTGAAAGTGTAGATTTCTATGTTTGCTCGTTCTAGGGTTAATGACAGCATTGTGATGGAATATGACATTTTAATACATTTTTATTGCATAATTAGAGAGAGATGCTGTGATTGACAAACGTCAATTTAGGCATTGGATCCTTTTTTGCATTGATTAAAATATGGACTAAATAATTTTATATTTTCTTCGGACTTGTATGGATGCAACAAAACCAAATATGCTTTCTTTTTATATTCCAAGTGTTCATCCACCTTGGTTGTAGTTTATTTTTTGAAACTTTTATTTGCTTATTTACCTTAATGTCTGTACTTAAGGTTAAAGTCCTGTAGGATGTAAGCCCTCAAGGGCAGGGTTCTCTTCCCTCTGTACCAGTCTGTCATTGCTAATTTGTTTAGTGTAACCAATATCTGGATTTAGCATGTAACACCTTCTCATGTACATCACCATGGAAATAATGGTGCAATATAAATACCGTATATACTCGTGTATAAGCCGAGTTTTTCAGCCCAAAAATTGGGCTGAAAAGTCCCCCCCTCGGCTTATACACGGGTCTATACAGTATGTGCTGTGTGGGGGCTGTGTCCGGGTGCTGGGGAGGCTGGAGGAGGCGGGGGGAGGCTCCTGACAGAGCGGCCCGTCACATGGGGCCGCTCATTAGATATGCACGGCTCCCCCGCCCATCACAGCGGCAGGGGGAGCCGTGCATACAGCCCCCAGATGTTTACAGGCCCCCAGTGGGGTATACAGCAGGCCCCCAGTGGCACTCGCCCCCCCCACACTGTGCAGAGCCCCCCCTCCTGATGCATTATGTTACCATCCAGCCGCGTCTTCATCACCGTCCTCCCGTCCATCCTCGGGCGCTGTGTTCGGCTCTCACGTGACCCGGCGCGATGACGTCATCCGTCTGCGACCGGGTCACATGAGACCGGGAACGCAGCGCGCGAGGATGGACGGGAGGACCGGCGGTGATGAAGACGCGGCTGGATGGTAAAATAATGCATCGGGGGGGGGGCTCTGCACAATGTGGGGGGGGGGCGAGTGCCACTGGGGGCCTGCCTGTATATACCTCTGGGGCTGCTGCATTATAACCTCTGGGGCTGCTGCATTATATACCTCTGGGGCTGCTGCATTATATACCTCTGGGGGCTGCTGCATTATATACCTCTGGGGCCTGCCTGTATATACCTCTGGGGCTGCTGCATTATATACCTCTGGGGCTGCTGCATTATATACCTCTGGGGGCTGCTGCATTATATACCTCTGGGGGCTGCTGCATTATATACCTCTGGGGCTGCTGCATTATATACCTCTGGAGCTGCTGCATTATATACCTCTGGGGCTGCTGCATTATATACCTCTGGGGCTGCTGCATTATATACCTCTGGGGCTTCTGCATTATATACCTCTGGGGCTGCTGCATTATATACCTCTGGGGCTGCTGCATTATATACCTCTGGGGCTGCTGCATTATATACCTCTGGGGCCTGCCTGTATATATCTCTGGGGCCTGCCTGTATATACCTCTGGGGCCTGCCTGTATATACCTCAGGGGCCTGCCTGTATACCTGTGCTGGGGTCCACCCTCGGCTTATATATGAGTCAATAGGTTTTCCCAGGTTTTGGGGGCAAAAGTAGGGGGGTCGGCTTATACACGGGTCGGCTTATACACGAGTATATATGGTAAATAATAACAATATTATAATAAAATGATTTTTACAATTGAATTGCATTAAAAATTTTCCCATTGGGGGCGTGGCCTGGCTATGGAGGAGAGAGAAAGCTGAGCGACTTTGCTCCCGCTCGCAGGTATTGAAAATAGCAATCTGCCGGCAATACACGGTGAAACCGGGAAGACCATGAGAAAGGGGAGACGGGGGAACACCACAGGCACTGAATCCCTGGCTGAAATATCTCCTGGAGCATCTATAAAACGCTACTTTACCAAGTGGGACCAGACTCCCGCCAGAACAGCCTTTCACAAGATGGCCGCGATGAGGAACAGTGCCACACCAGGGGAGCGCGACATGGAGGCAGAGGCTACACCGCTACTACAGCCCTGCGGATTAGCGAGGTCGGGTGGAGTTTCCATTGTGGTACATAACTCTCTTGCACATACAATACTTGATACAATGGTGGACGAGAAAGGTAGATTTATTTTTCTGAAAATTAGAGTGAATACCACTGTACTCACCATTGCAAATTGGTACCTACCTATCAAAGACCCAGACAAAAAGTGTTTGACGCTCCTGACTGCACTTGCAAACTTCGCAGTGGGAGCCATCCTGGTAGGTGGCGATTTTAACTTCACATTAAACCCAGCGGTTGATAATGCCCCGGGAGGACACGGTGTGGCTAAATCGAGACTGAATGCGGTGAGGAGGGCCATACAAAACCTAGGATTAGTAGATTTATGGAGGGCCCTACACCCAAAAGATGCGTGGTTAGAGGGTTCCTCCTGAAACATGGCTCTAGACTCAAGAAGGAAAAATTTGCAAAAATCGAATCTTTATCACAGAAAATAACGGACCTGGAATGTTTACATAAGCAGACCCTATCCAAACAGACCCTAGCGGATCTTACGGTAGCCAGAGATGAACTGAAAACCCTGGTTGACCAAAAATACCTAAAAGGACAGGAGAGATTGCACAGATTCTTATATGAATATGGGGACAAATGCGGTAGACCGTTGGCTAGGATGTTACATCCCAGGGGAGCACCTGGACGAGTCCCGCAAATTAGGCGTTTAAATGGTGATATCACACAAAACCCAGATGACATCCTGTCAACATTCAGGGACTACTATAGTAGACTTTACAACATAAAAGGACAGTACGATGACATGGACCAGACGAGACTAGAAGGAAAGACGGCAACCTACCTAGACGAGATGGCACTACCAACTTTAAACCCCAAAGACACAGACTTATTAGAGACCGACTTCTCTGAAGCAGAGGTAATAGAAGCAATTAAACAATCTCCGGGAGGGAAGAGTCCGGGACCGGATGGTTTTACCCCAGGTTTTTCAAGCAGTATGGC
This sequence comes from Allobates femoralis, assembly GCA_033576535.1. Lineage (NCBI taxonomy): Eukaryota > Metazoa > Chordata > Amphibia > Anura > Aromobatidae > Allobates > Allobates femoralis. The sequence goes on along the minus strand of JARQOC010000005.1, from coordinate 476,506,051 downwards.
GCCCTGGTCGCTCCGTTCCTACTGAAGGTCTTTAACTCAATCTCTCCCGAGTGTTCTTGGGCTCCTCAGTCCCTTGAGGCGTATATTAGTGTTATCCCTAAGCCAGGAAAGGACCACTCAGAAGCAGCGAATTATTGGCCAATATCCCTAATAAATGTGGATATCAAACTATACTCTAAGCTGCTCGCTAACTGTTTAGCCCCCCTCCTCCCATCAATAATCCACAACGACCAAGTGGGATTTGTCCAAGGGAGAGGAGCTAGGGATAACATTAATAAATTGATGTTGCTCACGGCAACCTCGAGGACCCGTGCGCTACCAATGTGTTTACTCTCGGTGGGCGCAGAAAAGGCTTTGACCGAGTCAGTTGGCAATTCATGAAGGCCTCTTTGGGGAGGATCGGCTTGGGAGCCAGGTGCTTGCAAAGGATTCTGTCACTATACAGCTGCCCACGGCAAGGGTCAGAGCAAACGGCGGTTTGTCTCAGTCCTTCTCAATCCACAATGGAACTAGACAGGGGTGCCCATTGTCCCCATTGATATATATTGTGATTATGGAACACCTTGCCATGGCAATTAGACAGAACCCAAATATCAGGGGGATGGAATGGAATCATAGTCAGTATAAGGCAGCATTATTTGCAGATGACCTACTATTATTCATTACTCAACCCTGCATTTCCTTTCCCTCCTTACTCAAAGTTTTTGATACATTTGGGAAATTTAGCAACTTTAAAGTCAATATAACTAAGACGGAGGCCCTCAATATCTCCCTCCCTGAGATTGAGAAGAGGCACCTGGCTGACCATTTTCCTTTCAAGTGGCAGTCCAATGCACTTAAATACCTAGGGGTCATGGTGCCTCGAGATCCCTCTAGGTGGTTTGCCCTCAACTATTTGACTCTGCTTCGGAAGACGATCAAAGACCTACAGACGTATGACAAACGGAGACTCTCTTGGTTTGGTCGTATAAATGTGATCAAAATGGACGTCTTGCCCAAATTTTTGTTCCTATACCAGACAGTCCCTATTTACGTCCCGCCACACTACTTCAATAAATTACAAGCGACAGTCTCTCGGTTCATTTGGGGAGGTAGAAGACCAAGAATAAGTGTACGTACACTTTGTCGCCACAAACTCAGGGGTGGTGCAGGCTTACCCAATTTCAAAACATACTATAAGGCGGTTATACTGACGAGATTATTGGATTGGCAATACCAACGGAGTTCCAAACAATGGGTTGAGGTAGAACAGGGAATGGTGGAATCTCCTTTGTGGTGTCTACCCTGGCTATCTCCAGAAGACAGACCTAAATTGGGAGAGGATGCGGAACTGGTGATTAACGCACTAAAGATATGGGATAGGGAGACGGGGAGGGGTGAGAGTCAAAAAAGGAGGGAACTCCTGGCCCCAATCTTCCACAATCCGTCTTTTCCCCCGGCGTAGGGAGCTGACTCATTCCTGGGATGGCATAGGGCAGATGAACCGCGTCTCATGCATATGTTTAAAAATGGGGCCCTTGTCCCCTTCCGATCCCTGGCTGGAGAAAGAATTGGGTCCTCCTGGTTGGAGTATGCACAATTACAGTCTTATGCCTCCAAACGAAACTTAGTGGCTGGTCTGCAGGTAGACCAGATGCCTCTGGAAAAAACTGTTCATGCTAGAGTCTCCGCCCAGCCATATAGTTTCAGCATTATACTCAGTATTAAATGACAATGAAGGAAATGATAAACCGAGGTTTTTTCTGAGACGGGAGATAGAGTTGAATTATGAGTTGTCCGGGAGGGAATGGAGGAAAGCGTGCTCTCTTACACATAAACTCTCTATGGCATGTTCGGCACAGGAAAAAAGTTACAAAATCCTATCCAGGTGGTACCAATGCCCGGATTATCTCCATGCAGCCTTCCCCTCCATCCCTGACAAGTGCTGGAGATGTGGAACAGAGCGGGGTACCATGGTGCACATATGGTGGGGGTGCAGCCAGATTAAGCCCTTCTGAAACTCAGTGTTTGAGGTATATGAGACAATTAGTGGTATGGAACCGGAGAGGACACCTCAGCTGGCACTGATCTCACTCTTCCCTGGCTCCTTTAAATCCATTAAGTCAGACCTCCTCAGATTCTGCATGACGGCAGCAAGAGCGGTGATACCCAGACTTTGGAAAACAACTCATTCTCCCGAGCTAACAGAGTGGTTGGTGGAGATGACTAAAATCCACCGTACGGAGGAGCTCACGGCAGAAGTCACCGATGCCAGGGATAGATACCTGCGAATATGGAGCCCTTGGGTGATGTTTCTTGGGTCCCCTGAGTTTGAAGCCGCGTTCGCGGACAGAGATGGGTAAGCACAGGGGGCAGGTGGAGGTGCTATCCTCGCTTTGGCGCCCTGGGATCCAGAAAAACCCTCCTCAATTCCCATCTCTCTTCATTCTATTCCCTTTTTCCTCTCTACATCTTATTCTTATATTCTTTTCTTGTCAAATACATTAGTACATATGTCCACTTTTTCTTTCCCTTTTTCAAACGTCCTGGTAATGTTCCTCTCTCCCCTCTCTTCTTTCCCTTTCCTTTTCAGGGACAATAAACCGTGGTATGATACTTCGGGACAAAGCCCAAAGTTCTAAACTTATCCTGTATATGGTCTCTATTGAAACTCATCATAATGAACTACCGTATATACTCGTGTATAAGCCGAGTTTTTCAGCCCAAAATTTGGGCTGAAAAGTCTCCCCCTCGGCTTATACACGGGTCAATACGGTAGGGCCGCTCATTATATATGCACTGCTTCCCCCTGTCAATCAGCGGCAGGGGGAAGCAGTGCATATGTGCCCCCAAATGCTGGCACTCTCCCCCCTTGTAAGGGCCCCCCCCCGCTGCGTATCTTACCATCCCGGTCTTCTACACAGTGCCGCTCCTCGGTGCTCCGTCCTCGCTGCTCCCGTCCTGCTACATCCGGGATCTCCGGCCGTCGCAGGCATATGACGTCATCACGCGACGGCCGGGGATCCCGGATGCAGCGAGGACGGAGCATGAAGAACGGAGCACCGAGGAGCGGCGTTGAGCAGAAGACCGGGATGGTAAGATAAGCAGCGGGGGGGGGGGGGGGGGCCCTTACAAGGGGGGCGAGTGCCAGCATTTGGGGGCTGCTATATACCCCCTGGGGGCTGCTGTATACTACCACTGGGGCTGTATATACCTCTGAGGCTGCTGTATACTACCACTGGGGCTGTATATACCTCTGGCGCTGCTGTATACTGCCACTGGGGCTGTATATACCACTGGGGCTGCTGTATACTACCACTGGGGCTGTATATACCACTGGGGCTGCTGTATATACCACTGGGGCTGTATATACCACTGGGGCTGCTGTATACTACCACTGGGCTGTATATACCTCTGGGGCTGCTGTATACTACCACTGGGGCTGTATATACCACTGGGGCTGCTGTATACTACCACTGGGGCTGCTGTATACACCTCGGGGCTGCTGTATACTACCACTGGGTCTGCTGTATATACCTCTGGGGCTGCTGTATACTACCACTGGGGCTGTATATACCACTGGGGCTGCTGTATACTACCACTGGGGCTGCTGTATACACCTCGGGGCTGCTGTATACTACCACTGGGTCTGCTATATATACCTCTGGGGCTGCTGTATACTAACTACTGGGGTTGCTGCTGTATATACCACTGGGGCTGCTGCTGTATACTACCACTGGGGCTGCTGTATATACCTCTGGGGCTGCTGTATACCACACTGCTGGGGGCTGTATACCTGTGCTGGGGTCCACCCTCGGCTTATACACAAGTCAATAGGTTTTCCCAGGTTTTGGGGGCAAAAGTAGGGGGTCGGCTTATACACGGGTCGGCTTATACACGAGTATATACGGTATTATGTTAACTTGGACTAGATGAACAGGAGGTGTTTGAGAGATTATGTCCTCCCTCGCACATCTTGGACTTTTCAGATGATCCAGATAATGGGATATTCGTCCAGATTGGATATTATCGAACTGATATGTCACAATGTTTGCCAGCTTAGATGTTTAACATCTTGATATTGCAATGATACTTGATGAAACCGTAATTGTGTTCAGTGCTATATGTATACAACTGTATATGTGTATATGTTTGTTTGTTTGTTTGCTTGTTTGTCAATAAACACAGATTGAACATAAAAATTTTCCCATTTTGTTTTACTGCAGTATATAGTGAAAATCATTGTCTTCTGTGGCTTCCATTAGTACCAAGATGGCAGCAGCAGAGGCATAGAGCAGGCCCTCTGCTACCTTTTCAGACAATCAGCATTCTTCTATTGTGTTGATTGCTTCAAAAGAAGCCGCACCAAATTTCATAGCGTCTTAAATGCTGCTCTCGTGGTTGATAGTGTCATCTAGGAGGTAGAACTGTTATGATCTAGCTTTTGAGTGCCAGTGCCTCAACACTCAGCAGCCACGCTATCTAATTTCAAGTGATCTCTACTTAGTTGCTGAGTGCCTGTGGTTCCTAAACTCTTCTACTTTTCTACTTTTCTATGATACCAACTACAGATGATTGTGAAATTCTTAGTTTACATTCACACACAGCATTTGGCTGCGTTTTGTAAGGATCCATTTTTGATGCAAAAACTACACCAAGAACGGATCCTCACAAAGCCAGCCTTTTGTGAGTAAACGCCGCTGTGCTTTTACTCACCTTTCTGCGCTCCCACAGTGATCTCCAGCGATGTTCTCATCCCGGGAGGTCACAGTGATCTGTGCCTGCACATGTGACTGAGTGATGTTGTCTCGCCCCTGGCGAGGACTGCGGGGTACTTGGAACCGAGCCCTCTTGTCATTGTCTGAGGGCTGCGGGATGTCAACATGGCGTGACCCGATCTGTGATACCCTCATCTGACGTGCAGTAAAAAGGGGGGTTGTAAAAATAAAGAAAAGAAAAATAATAATAATAAAACGAAAACAGTGTCATGATGCCACCCGTGGTTTGTGGCCAGGTGTAGCCTCCACTGCATTGGGACCTCTAGGGATGATGGGAGTAGCAGCAGCGTAGGTATTTCAGCTCTCCATAGGAAGATCGGTTTCCCCAGGGCACCGTGTGGAAGTGTAAGAGTAAAGTTCTCTGCACCCTCAGGCAGGCTTCTGCTGCCGGCTCACGACACAAGCTCCGGTTCTCAAGTTCACAAACCAGACTCACTCAGTTCTGAGCTTTTTACCGGGTTTTACTTCTCCACTCGCAGTTGTTACAGCAGCAGCTCCAGTGTAATATCAGCAGCTGGGACGGCTCGTCTGCAGCACCCCCATTCATGTACCTTTTAGGCCTCTGTTCTCGCTGTTCCACACACTAACTACAATCCATCAGTCACAGGCTTTTTGTGGTCTTGCTTACAGGTCTCCTATCCCTAGTTTGACAGCCATCCTTTAGTTGTGGTGGAGATTGGGTATTGGGACATGAAGACCCCACACCCCGCCGGGGTTCATGGTTGGGGCATGCAGCTTCCCTGCCACTTCAACAGAGATGGCACTCTAGTTCCGGCCCAGTCCCTCGGTGTCCCTGCTGATTCGGACACACCTTGGACCCCTTCCGTCTGGCCTCGGTTCTCAGCCTGGGACCCAGACTAGCTATATGGTGGCACAGGCCGCCGGGTCCAGGTTCTTTCAATCTGGTGGTTCTGGCTGACGGGTGTCTCTGTTGTTCTCTCGACTACTAGCTTACTCTCTCCTACTACTTTTCTTACTTGGTGCTGTGCGTTCCCTTTTATGGTGCTGTTTCTACACCCTTTCCCGGTCTCTGTCCTAACTCTCCACCCTCCACCTGTCTCCTCCCACTATCCCATGCTAGACATGAAGTAATTTAGACTTGGGATCGGGGAATGTGTCGGGTGTGTGTGTGGGGTGACCGACTTACCAGTTCCAGCTGCTGCGCCATCCTATGGCGATCGGTCAGCAGGGGCGCCACAATGTCACTCGGTCATATGGTGCAGTTCCAGGTCCTCTCGCAGATCCCTTAGCCTCTCGGTATGAGGACATAGCCATAATTCAATGCTAGAGCATGGGGAGGTGAGTAAAAGCACAGCAGAATAATGCAAAAAGAAGTGACATGCTCATTCTTTTAACGGATCTTTTCTTCAGCCCAAGAATGGATCTGTAAAAAGCACAGTGTGTGAATGCAAAATTGTGAATTGCATTGACTTGGCTCGGACAGCCAACGCCCCAGCATTTCACTGCATTTTAACTACAGAAAAGAAATGCATGAAAAGCGCTGCAATCGCACACCTAGTGAATGTAGCCTTAGACATGAAAAATTTGATGAACTGACTTATTGCAATGGTGGCATCATATTACAATGCTATGCTGAAATTCAGTGAGCTCTTTGGAACCACCCATTTTTACACAAGTTTATAAAAGCAGATTGTATGGCTATGGACTAAAGACTTTGTAAGCAGCTGTGGAAATAGGCCTGAATTAAAAACCTCATTTTTGTGACTAACCTTTTGGCTACATGTGTTCTACCAAATAGTACATAAAAGTCACCAACATTCTGCTAACGCAATAACAGCAGAGGAAAAGCCTCCTCAGACACTAATGTTAGCACAAAAGCTGCTCCAGGAACGTTATTACATCGGTTTCTGTGGCAGCTTAATTCGAGCCTTACATTATCAAGCACAATGATAGACGTGGTGCAAAGTATAAGAGATAGGACTATGGAGCATGGACCCGTGTTCTATGAAATGACAGATCACCAGGAGTATAACTATAATAGGTGCAGGGGTTGCAATCGCACCCGGGTCCTAGAGCTAGGGAGCCTCATAGAAAAAGAGGCCTATAGAAAAAGATAATGCTACAGAAGGAAATGAGGGCACCACCTTAAGGGGAACTCCTACTTGGGAGGCAAGTACAGACAGGAGCCACAGATTACCCTCGAGGTGCCAGTCAAAAAACACAGTCCATATCAAAAAACCCGGGTGACCTGTAGAAGGGCGAGAGCCCAAAACGCTGCCGTCGTCACCCCAGTACCCCCTCCCTGCACTGTGTATCCGCAACCCCAATAAAGGATTCCGTTTTCTGCTACCTCGGTGAGGGCTATAGAAAAATACTAATTTCCCATTGGAACTTTCACATTGGGGCCCATGAGCTTCAAGTTATGCCACTGCAGATTACGCTTCTCTGTCTGGTATTTAATGGATGAGTCTGGCTTTGGCAAATAGCAAGAGAACATCAGCTGCCTGAGTGCATTGGGCCAACTGTAAACTTTGGTGAACGAGGGATATTGCTGTGGGGTTGTTTTTCATGAGCCTTGGATATTTCAGAAAATTTTATGCCTCCAACTCTGTGAGCACGGTTTGGGGATGGCTGTTTTCTGCTCCAGCATGGAAGCAAGGTCTATAAACTCTTGGGTGAGATTGGTGTGGAAAAATTTGACAGACTCTGAACTCCGTCAAACACTTTTCGGATGAAAAAAGCAGTGATTATGAGTCAGGCCCTCTCATCCAACATCAGAGTCTGACCTCACAAATATTTTTCTGGATAAAAGGATACAAATTCCAATAGACACCTCCAAAATCTTGTAGAAAGTTTTCTCAGAAGAGTGAAAGCTTTTATTGCTGCAAAGTTAGAGACTGACTCCAAATTAATGCCTATGGGTTTTTGCATAAGATGTCATTAAAGCCCCAGGAGGTATAACGTGGAGGTGTCCCAATAATTTTGCCTATATAGTTTACCTTGGAACAAATGGAAATCTCCAAAGACAGTAATTGAAGAATGGCAGAAATTACAGCTATAATGATAGAAATCTTGTCTACTTATATTTTTCAAATTAGATTTTCTATAAAATAATGAAAGGTCTAGAAATCTAACAATAAACCTAATATGGCTAATACCAAAATATAATCCAAAACAGTCTCGACTATGTGCTCTGGTATTGTACACTGTGAGTCTTTGCAAATTACACGCAGCATATAATTATTTGTGTCTATTTTCTTAGGATTTATATTGTCATGCAAAGTGTTCAGGCTTTTGTGATTCATCCAGTTTAATAGGCCAACAAGCGCTCTTCAGGGACATAAAGGGGGGTGTTCGAAGCTTGAACATTCTGATTAATCAGTATACAGCACATAAATGAGATGCCTGAGAGACTTCAAAACCCACATATCATACAATACCAGTATATCTATATCTCTGATTAATACTCTAGGTGGTCTATTAAAAGACATTGCTTTGTAACCTAGAAAATACTTTAACCCTCTCAGGTCAAGATAGAAAGAAAACACAGTATCTATGCATCTTCTACAAAGTAAAGCAGCTATTCTTTCAACGTTTCTTCCACATAATCTGTTAATCAAATCTACTAATCTTCATAAACCCAATATTGCCATTTCCATGTGTGGTGCTACCATTACTCCCCAGTAGCACACCCACTGTCTTGGAGTTATATCCGACTCCGATCGTTCCTTCCCACATCAGAACACTTGAACACTTGTGTCACGTACACTTCAAAAACATCTCTAGAATTCAATATTTTCTTAGAGTTGACTCTGCATAAACTTTTAGGGTACCGTGATACTAGGACATATCGCCGGAGATATCTCGGCGATGCTCGGGGGCGCTCACATTTTTGGCGCCCCGCCAGCATCACTGTCGTGTGTGTACACGCGGCAATACCTCCGGCGATGCACGGGCGATGTTACAGGCGCCATCGCCGCTGGGGTGTCTAAAAACCCCAGCGGTGATGCTGTAACATGGGAGCCTATGGCTCCCATCGCCTGTAACATTGCCGATCGGCATGTTACATGGGGTGATGTGTACACATCGCCCCACAGTGGACGCCTGGTTTCATAGCAGTGCACTGAAACTAGGCGACCACTCAGAGGCGATATTTCGCGCCAACATCGCCTCTTTACATTAGGCGACGCACCGTCGATGTTGGCGGCGATAGGCCACGCCACTGCGTCACCTATAGAATTGCTGCCGATATGGCCAGGTGTGACGGTACCCTTACTGTCGCTCTTTTTCCATCTTGTCGGTATTATTTTCATTCTCTATTAATCTCCCACTTACTAAACTCTTCCCTCTCCAATATATCCTGAATGCAGCAGGCAGGATCATATTCCTCTTCAACCGCTTCAGCGATGCCTCTATCCTGTGCCAGCCATTGCACTAATTACTCATCTGCTACAGAGTACTATATACTTGTTACTCTCTCCCCCAAGCCCTCCACAGTTGTGAACCGCCCTACATCTCCTCCCTCATTTCTGTCTATCATGCTACCAGAGCCCTCTGTTCCACTAATATCTTAAGACTAACATCCTCAATAATCCAAACCTTCGACTCCCCTCTACAAGGCTTCTTGTAAGTAGCTTTAAATCTCTGGAACGGACTACCAAGAACAATTCGATTAATTCCCAATACCCACACTTTTGGGCGGGCACTAAAAACACATTTTCATTAGACTGGCCTATCACCTCACCTCACTTATCTATTCCCATTGTGCTGACAGGTTCGCCCTCTAATACGTTAAAAGAGTTAAAATTTTACCAGCATTTTTTTGTTTTTTAACATTTACAAAATCTATGATTTTAGGGACCACTTCACTTTAAGTAACTTTAAGCAGCCTATTTGTCAACATCTCCTCAAACAAACTTCAATTTTAACAACTGAACCCCTCAATGTATTAAAAACCAAAATCTGCGAGTTTGTTGACCGTTCAGGTGTTTCCCAGAAATTACCGTAATGCAAAGTTTAATGAAAAAATGAAAAATTGCATTAATTGTAATAAAATGTTGTGTTGGCCCCGCATTTTTAATTTTCACAAGGGTAACAGGAGAAAAGGGACATCACAATTTACTGTGCAATTTCTTCTTAGTACTTGGATGGATACCTCATACGTTGATGTAAACTGTGGTTTGGATACATTGCAGGGTTCATAAGGAAAGAGTGCTATTTGATATTGGGAGAGCAAATTTGGCTTTAATTTATTGTGAATGTTGGATTTTAAGGGCCCCTGAGATAAGCAGAAATAGTCCCACAAGTGAAGCAATTTTGGGTGCTACGTCCTCCAAGGAGTTATTCTAGAGGGGTAGTGAGTGTTTTAAACCACACGTTTCATGGAAACATTAATCTATGGAACCAAAAAATTACGTTTTCTCCACTAAAGTGTTGCTTTAGCTCTGAATATTTCATTTTCACAAGGGGAAAGGGAGAAATGTTCCCACAATTTGTAATGAATTTCTTCTGAGTATGCCAATGTTAACCTTTTATCTGTGCAAATATGTTGATCACATACATTATTATTAGTTATCCCTATGGATGTTAATTACAATATGCAGTGTATAACATTCAACAATCATAATATGATATGTTTTGCTTAGATTTCTCCTTTTCCCTCAGAAATATATATATATATATATATATATATATATATATATATATATATATATATATTTATATATATATATATATATATATATATATACACAGTATATGTAAATCCAAAAAAGCAGGCAGCACTCCTATAACATCTCAAAGTGGACTTTATTCCAGCCTTATTCCAGCCTCAAGCATAGAGCACCAAGTGAATCAAAAATCCTATATACATGTGTAGCTTAATAAGCAATAATAATATTTATGCATATAACTCCAATACATAACTATATAATAGGTGCTTTTTGTTGTCATATAGTGATTATCATATAAAGTGCATTAATAGTGCTAGATACTTCAGTCCAGCTGAAGTTATTAGTACAGTACACATACTTTGTGTACTAATAAGTTAATCAGTGACACCTGTGTGTATAAAAAATCATTTATAAAGTGCGGTTTAGCTGATCCACCCCTCAGCCATGTGAAAAGCTGGTATTGTGTTATCGGCGTCTTCTGTGTTCAAACTGCGCATGCGCAAACAAGTGCCGCGTCATTTGACACTGCAGCGCTATAGCGCATGCGCGAATCTACCGCGGTCATCTTGGATTATGGCAAATAGCGTTTTTTGCCCACATATCATGCTTAATATAACATAATCACATAATATATATTCAGGCCTTATTAATATGAGAATAGGGAACCCAGCCATACATTTAAGGTTGGCTAGGAAGGGAAACCCCGGAAAGCTTAGAGTAAACCTCCAAGAAAACCCAGTGCGAGCGTTAGAACAGAATGGTAGATGGTCAATCCACCACACTATCACCACTACACACTCAAACCAAGCCAACCCACATCACTCTCATTCATACTGGTCCCATATCTCAAAAAAGATAGACTTATATGATTATCAAAAAATCTGAATTTTATTTATGCCAGCACAGCCCCAAAATTTTTTTTTTTAAATCTGGCGTTATCGGGTAGGATTTAGGTGCACCATCTATAAGACAAATAAATAAAAAAATATTAAAAACATATAGTACAAAACATATATCTTATACTATATTGGAGTAAATACATATATTCACAGTATATGTTTATATATATATATATATATATATATATATATATAAATATGAACTGTATATTAATTTGTATTTGTGTATATATATATATATATATATATATATATATATATATATATATATACATATGTGTATATATATTAAATTCTTCAATATTTAATTAACATTAAATCCTCGTTAATATTACTTAATCATATAAAATTATCGAATAAACAGAAGATGAGATAATAAAAATAAAATCTATTACTTTGTAATTTGAAAGATGATTATTGTGAAGAGCTGAGGCATTTTTATTACTTTATTACATTGTAATTTTTATATTCACTTGAAAATTGAAATAATGTAGTTTTATTATTTTTTTTTTGTGTATATATAAGTTGAAAATGAATGACCAAGTATAAAATGTTATTTTTTTCTCTCAGTTAAGATGTATACTAGTGATCAAATTATTGCAATTTAGTTGAGTAAAATGAACCTGCACATGCCCTTAAGCCTATTTAAGTCACTTTATTAGTTGTATGCAGTGGCGTAACTAGAGTCTGGTAGACCCCGGTGCGAAATTTAGACCTGGGCCAAGCTCCCCCACACACACACGTTGGTCAGATGTATGGACCCTTTGTAATGTTCTAATTACTTTAAAGACTCACAGAATGACCCCTCTTCCCCTTCATTATGTATTAGTGTCCCTTATCCTTGAATATGACCCATCTTGTGGTATATGTGCCCCACATCATGGTTTATATGGGCTTCCTCCTCCCGCCACCATAGTCCTTTAATTGTTATAATGCATCCCCACATTCCTCCATACAATACAATATACCCCCATAGTCGTCTATGTATTTTAATGCATCCCATACTCCCCCATTCATAGGGTAGCCACTATAGTCATCCAATTATTATTATGCACCTCCATTATCCTCCATATAGTATAATGCAGCCTCATAGTCCTCCATGTAGTACAATGCAGCCTCAAATCCCTCCATATAGTATAATGCAGCCTCACAGCCATCCATATAGTATAACTCAGCCTCATATCCCTCCATATAGTATAATGCAGCCTCATATCTTTTCACACAGTATAATGCAGCTTCACATCCCTCCATACAGTATAATGCAGCCTCATATCCCTCCATATAATATAATGCAGCCTTACATCCCTCCATTTAGAATAATGCAGCCTCACATCCCTCAATATAGTATAGCGCAGCCTCATATCCCTCCATATAGCATAATGTAGATTCATATCCCTCCATATAGCATAATACAGCATCACTGCCCTCCATATAGTATAATGAAGCCTCAAAACTCTCCATATAGTGCAGCCTCATAGCCCCTCCATATAGTGCAGCCTCATGCCTCTCCATATAGTGCAGCCTCATAGCCCCTCCATATAGTGCAGCCTCATAGCCTCTCCATATAGTGCAGCCTCATAGCCTCTCCATATAGTGCAGCCTCATAGCCCCTACATATAGTGCAGCCTCATAGCCTCTCCATATAGTGCAGCCTCATAGCACCTCTATATAGTGCAGCCTCATAGCCCCTCCATATAGTGCAGCCTCATAGCCCCTTCATATAGTGCAGCCTCATAGTCCCTCCAATCTCCTCATAGTAAATTCTCTCCCCCTCCTCCCCATAATTGTCCAGCCACCTTGCACTGATTTATAAAAAAAATCTTACTTACCTCTCCCGGTTTCCCCGCTGCTCTGGTCTCAGACTCAGGAGGAGGCGGTGGTGGCGGTGCTGGCAAAGCAGAAAGTGACGCCTTCTACTAGTGTGGAGGAGGCAGCACTAGCCTGCTTTATATGTGTTCTGCAGTGGAAAGCAGGCCGGCACCGCCACCTCCCCTCCACTCTCTGACACGCTGGCCGCACAGTCATATGGATGTGCGTCCTTGGAGACGCACATCAATGTGAAGCGGGTGCCCAGTGTTGGGATCAGCGGTCACAGGGGGCTGCGGGTGGCCCGGGCCCCTTATAGGATTGGGCCTCGTCGCACCCGCGACTCCTACGACCGCGATCGTTACGCCACTAGTTGTATGTGTATACACTTTGAAAAAAGGTTGTGGTTATAAGCTGAAACACATGATATTTGGATTTATCCTATGGATTTATGAAATAAAAACTCAAAAGGAAAAGAAAAGTTACTTTTGTGATATCTAATCTTATTTTTGCTTGGATTTTGGAGAGTCACCCTATGATATAGGCATTGCTACGCAAATGAAACTGCCTGCCTGAAAACCATTGTTAGTGCATACTGAAAATCTCAGAAGGGAAAGAGCGTCATCTTGGAGTGCAAATCTTGCTGGAATGGTTTGCAGGTGTTACAACACAACTAGTGATGAGCGAGTATTAATATATTCTGGTTCGGATAGCTCTAACCTAATACTTTGAACTGTTTAAGTATTTGGATCCGAGTGAATTCCCCATTGACTTGCATTGGATTTGTTATTCGTTACTCGTTGAAAGCATTTGGTTGGAACTATCCATAACCAAGTATCTTACTACTCGATCATCACTAATCACAACCCTTGAGGTGCCTGAACAGCAGAACTCCCCCAAAAATGACCTAAGTCTATAAACTACACCCCTTATGAATTTATCTAGGAGTGAAATGAGCATATTAACACCATATGTGTTTCACTGAATTTTTTACCATTGGCTATGAATATAATAAATATAGATAATTTTTACTACTAAAATGATCTTTTTTATTTTCGCAAAGAGTTAAGCTGAATTCACACCACGGTTTTTGCCTCTCAGGGTTGATCTTGTTTTTTACAGGATCCACCGGACAGAACCCGAGAGGACAGGATGTGCAGAAAGTGTGGGTAAATATGGCCAGGGATCCTGTTTTTTTGCAGGATTCATTTTCTGCTGCTGTCCATGGTCCTGAAGTCTGCCTATGTCTGCTCTGCCACTGTCCAAGGTCCAAACCGGGCAGAACTTGATGCACAAAACCGTGGTGTGAAGCCAGTCTTGTAATTTAACATGGCCTTGCAATTTCTTATACAATTTCTTCTGAATTAAGTAACACTCGTTATGTAATTGAACAGGTTGTTTGGCTCCACAGTCGGGCTCGGGAGAGAAGTAGCACTTTTGGAGCAGATTTTCATGGAATAGTTTGCAGGTACATTTTGCAAATCACATAAAGTGCCAGAACAGCAGAAATTCCCCCTCAACAGACCCCATTTTGGAAATCATATCTCTTGGAGAAGCTAGGGTCTCACATCCAAATCTGCTTTTTTAAGCCCTTAGAAAACCATCCCCGTTTTTGTAAGGGTGCCAATAGTGTCCCCTGAGGTCCAGGACGTTCTTGAAACTTTTTGGACTTAGTCCTTTTTTCACCAAAAACACATGTAAAAAGCATGCGTTAATGCATGGTGCCTATATGTGCCATGCTTAACGCATGCATGTCCCATAGGGCCCCATGTTAAAAAACGCATATGTTTTTTTACTGCACCCAAATACGTTGCTAGCAGCATATTTTGGAGCCAGGGAGAGATTAATGAAAAACTCAGCTACACCTAAGTGCACCATACGTTAAAGCATATGCATTTTTGGACTTAGAAAAAAAATGACCAAAGTGATTCCAAAAACGGATTTAAGGCAAAAATGGATTGTATCTGTGACCCTGGCCAGAATGACCTTCAGATGCAATGACTCTTTTGACTCCACAAGTGTTTATCAGAAATACCAGTTTGCATAAGCACGCAGTTGGCCAGCTTCATGCCCAATACCTTCGACCCAGCTTATGCTTCTGGAGAAATGCACCTAAACATTTTTATGCAAATTATCTCCACTACAGCAATATATGCAGCTCAGAAGGGAGGTGATGTTTGGATTTGGGAGGGCAGAATTGCTAGATTTTTTAGATGGAGACCAGACACAGGGCATGCAAAACCATAAGGCAGAGTGGTGCCCTGAAACTACGGTCATGTCTAGAGTTCATGACACCTCAGTGCCTTTGCAAGAGTCCACTGTGCATCATTATTAGCATATTTTCCGCGGAAAAAAACCAGTGAATTAAAAACTAGATATTAGTTCTTAATAGGAGGTCCTACAAGGCAATGTGATTAGTTTAAACTGTCAGTTTGTGCTGAGAGACTCCCTTTAAGGAAAACCAAGATTAGTTTTTTTCTTAGAAATCATTGTGCATGTGGGTTGTCTTGTGGATGTTCACACACAAGAGAGTATTACATCAATGTAGGAGGCAAAATCCCTCTCCAACAATTGAACAGTAAAAAAAAGTGTAATCCTGTATATAAGACTTTTATATGTATGATTACTATTATCTGTTTAAAGTGTAATGCAGTTCAGCTGTTATGGTTTGGTTGTCAGTTGATGTGAAATATGTTGGCCTCATTCTTTCACTCCAGCTAGTAAGGTCGTTCTAAGGACAGCTGGTGGACTGGAATCCCCCTGAGGAAGGTCTTAGGACCGGATCGCGTAGGGGCCACGGGCGCAACAGAGGTAGCGGACTCTTTGTGATTAATGTAGGTATTTGCTGTTAATTGCCTCACATTGACTGCTCTGAATTTTTTGCACCAATTGCCTATTGGAATGGGATATGCTATATTGTAGATTATCTATATCAGTCAACCCTAAATAGAAGCACTAGGTTGTGCAGGCGAAGTCGACAGGGTACCTATGTTTTAGGACCCAGGGTTGGGCGTCTGCATCCCTATAGATGTAACTAGATATAGGTTGGTTACTAGATATATATGTTTTAGTCTGCATATATTAGCTAACAATCCAAGGTATTGGCATTATTGTGATGTAGGAATTCAGGATATTGGAGATCTTCTGGATATAATATTACTAGTCACTTGAGGGATCAATCCTTGAGTAGCAGAGGCTTACTGAGTGCTTGGTAGAACATAGATTATGAATCCATCTGTGCATATGAGAAAATTGATAGATGGTTTAATTTGAATTTCTCTTAGTCTGTTGTTCACTATGTACTGGTAATGTCCTACTACTTTTATGTTTTTTGGATTATGTTTTTATAACCTCAATTGACGGGTGTTTTTTCTAGTAATCTCATAATGGTTTATTTATGTTGGTATGACACCTACTGTAAAACTATTGAGTATCGCTCTCTAGCCCTTGTAGCATGCTGTGAGACACTGTTCTCTTGATAGAGAGAAAAAACTGTAAAAAATGTCTCCATATTCATACCATTTTCTGTTTGTTTCTATTTTGTTATTTTTGGACTGATCAAGCAATTAAGCTTAATGTATTAAGCCTAGTAAATAAAAATGTAAAAGATTTTAAAGAAACCCTCGTTTTCTTTTTTGATGGGTACGTTCTAACATTAGTAGTTTGAGCTAGAATCTCTTGTTATAGCATTGTTTTTGCTGATTTACATGCATAAACATGTTTATATGTAAAATGTGCTATATCATCATTGGTTCTCAAGAGGTTAAGTGAAAGAATGGGTGTAGCAGATGGAAGATGGTTTCTGGTAAATCAAAGAGAAAAGATATGTGTTGCTGACATTTCTAGTCTCAGCAATATGAACCCATATGTTTTTCTTCAGTATACTAGTTACTGAGAGCATTAAATTGTTTTAACTGGTCCAGGTTTTGTGAACAGCTAAAGAGATAGGTGGGACAGCTTTTCACCATATCTCTACCTTAGGGTGTGGTCCAGCAGGTAAAAGTAAGGCCATTGAAATCACTCAGTGTTCTGTATTTGGAGGTAGCAGACCTCCAAAGTGATTCTCTATTAGAGCAGACAGAACCTTGAAGCTTATCTGGAAGAACCCACAATTGTATTGACTGTGTTTAGGCTCTTTTATTTTCTTTGTTCCAGAAAAGCCTGTTTTTGTTTTACTTTGTTAGGCTGGTTTATGAAGTACCATAAACCAGCTGAAAATGTAAAGAAGAAGCGTTCCTGTGACCACCTCAAAAGTCAACTGAGTGAGTTGATCTATCCCATAGGTTAGAATGTGGGAGTAGATTGGAGTTAAAATGAACCTGTAACATTGTACAAAGAGTCCCAGCTGTTGACAGCATTGTGTAAAGATCAAGATGCTGAGCAGAAGGCTATATAGGTTTGTTGGAAATATTCAGTGAAAATTGTATTTTATTAAATGAAATTCCTAGTTATTGTATACATAGAAGTCCAGTGGGTGGTTATACTCAGTGTTTGACAACTATCGATGCATGCACTGTCCTACAGGAAAGACTGTCAATCACTGAATAGGACCGCCCACTGGATGCATATGCATACAAGGAATCTCAATGAATAAAATACAAGTAATACTGAAATTTTACCCACTAAAATGTATATCCACCTGATCAGATCTTTCTACCCAACATATCCTGGTTGCAGGCCAGATACCATTTTCAACATGACAGGTTCCTTTTCAGTCTCAATGCAGTGAAAAAATTGGATTGATGAGGTATTCCTCTTTGGAGGTGCACTGTGATCAACACTTTGTACTGCTGAGTCCAGTGATGGGAGAGAGTTACTAAAGCTATTGGTGGTGACTGCTGGAAAGTGACCTTACCCACTGAAAAGTGGTTACTGTACTACTGTTGACATTGGAGTAATACAAGATGTCATATTGGATAGAAAAAGAACTGATTTAGTGGCTTTCCTGATGAAGAAGTGGGAAAAAAAACACGTTGAAACGCATTGAACAAGCCGCCTTTTAATTTATCAGACATCAGTTTGGACTTTCGTTTTGTACAGCAGCGCAGGTGATTTCCAATAACTTGATCCGGTTCCTGATGACACTATTGTCAGAAATTAGTCAAGGTAAGCTCTTAAGGGAACACTTAAACACAAGATATTTTATACAAAGGGATTAAAAAAGCATGTAGAAAAAAATTATATGCTGTTTTAATTGATATTGAAACATTGAGTGCATTATGTATATTACAGAGAAGAGAACTGCAAGGTCAGAACAGATTGCAACCCACTGCTAACTATAGCAATTTCCAACTTGCCTTTTATGCCAAGTTCTTTTCCATATGCTGCAAAATAGATGCATTAGATTTTCTTAAAGATTTAAATTTTGACTATTTTATCTTTAAGTCGCTTTTCATAGTTTATGTCATATTTTGTAATATGGATTTTATAGCCACTTAATAGGGAAAAATACTGTAGGAATACTAGTACAAAGGGAAATAAACTTTTAACAAACCTTGAATGAATTAATAGTTCAGATGAATATACAAAACTTTGTAATAGATCTTTTCAGAGAAATCTGATTCCATCCTCACTTATGATCCATTTCTCGCTCCTTCTTCCGGTACTTGTAATCCACAATAAGTCATGTCATTGTGATTGATCAGCTTTTCCCCTCACTTCACAGTTAAGCATTTATGAATCTGATAACAGATGATTCCTTATTCAATCATGTGGGTGTGATGTGTCATAAGATCCTATTGAGACAGTCTCTCTTGAGAGGAGGTGTGGTCACACCCCTGTTCTCTTTACAGAAACAGTTATATAGATACCAACTTAGTCTAGGACCTTTCATGGGGTCATGCCCACATGATTGAATTAAGAATTGTATTTTATTGAATGCGCTGAAGCTGACTACAGAGGGAAGGGGAGAGCTGCTCAATCAGGCATGACATATTGTCACCTACGGGACGGGTGAATGGTAAGGCTGGGGTTCCACATAAGCCCTCAGTCCGTTTTTGGCTTCAGTTTTCTCATTTTTTTTTTCTAAGTCCAAAAACTGACAGAAAAACGGATTGGATGTAATAAACACCCTGTCCGTTTTTCTATGGAGCTCCAAACATTGCCCTGTCCGTTTTTGAGTCAAAAACGTTGCATGCAACGTTTTTGGCATCATTTAAAAAACGCATGCGTTTTCATGCGTTTTTTTAACATGGGGCCCTATGGGAAACGCATGCGCGAACGCATGCAAATGCGCACTTGCGTTTGCGCATGCGTTCGCGCATGCGTTTTTTTAATGAAAATTCCAAAAACGTTCAGGAGTGCAGGAGGCTCAAAAAGCACCCAGAAAAAAACGGATTGGTGATGAAAATCACTTCCAAAAACGGATTTCTATGTGTGACCACAGCCTAAGACGCATTGAGTGAATAAGTGATTTATAGGAGTTATAAACATTATACAAGTATAGCAGACAGCTCAGCGTTATAGCATAGAAGTGTAGGGACCATACACATTTTTATCTCCTCGGAGTTCCCGTTTTTAACCATATAGATAGTACTGCAAACACACTGATACTGAACGCACAATATTTGAACAAGTCTTTAGTAAAACACTGGGCTTTACGGCACACTTTTCCTCTCAACTGCTTAATATCTCCTGGTACCACTGCTGTCACTAGTCCGTCCTTCTCCTGCTTAGATCATACTTCCACACATCAGTCATTTAGTCCCTTCTCGACCATGGGTCAAATCCCACTCACAGAGACCAATTGACACAACATTTATAGCCATCGACTGGACTCCTCTCTTCTAATGTCCGTTACTGCAATGACCTGTTTGTCCAGGTCTATATCAAGCTTCCTCCTGAATACATATACCACTAGAGACAGTCTAATGTCAGGGGAACCTATTCCAAGTCCAGGCCCGGAGCTTGTGACAGAGGGATGGAACTAGTTCTTTATATGTCCCACTTCTTGAATCCTTCTTGAGAGATCTGTTCCCCCTGCCCACCAATGTAAGGGTGACAAATGACAAAAAACCCTGCTAACTGTGATCTAAGGTATCTACATGGCTTGGCACACAACTACTAGTGTACACGCTGCACTAAACACTACCACTACTTAATTACTGCCTTCCCTACAGTCAGTAGCTGAAGAAGCTGTCTATCTATTCACTATTCTTATTATCTAAACATTACTATTCTAAGTGCTACATTACATATTACCTTATACTCTATGCACAAACCCATTATGTGCATTGCTACATCACATGACACATTACATTATATACATAAACACATGACACAGTTCACACTAGTATAATTCAACGTGATTGGTGTCTTCAGCGGCATGAGCAAATGGGCATAGTCCACCCTCTTACAGTACGAAATCCTTTAAGTATTGAGATATCATAATTTACTACGCAGACTATCCTATTACTACTAACTAGGGCTATTCCATGTATCATGCATTATTATGTCACCTCTGCATTAAACATGATTGTTCTCTCAAAAAATGTCTCGGTGCATAAGCCATCTCACTAGCTTGAAAAACCGGGGATACAAATGAATGCTCTGTTTACAGCAGCTGGATTAAAAACCCCAGCAGAATTTGCATGCAACTAATGTTATCCTATTCTCAACAGTATCTGAATGGTTTGCAGAACATGCCATATGTTTGTCAGTTTGCCAATGCATCAAGATGTTTTGCTGCCTTCAGAGTCTAAATAATTAATGGTAATGTCTAAAACGTAACCCAAGGTTCAGGACTGAGAGACAAAATTGGATAGTTTTTTGTGATGCTCAACATCATCAGGAAGATCCAACATTATATTTAAAAAATTGGACACTATAATGATGTCCTTCCTCCTTTAATGAAATAATAACTTAGTCCTTTACTGTGTAAAAATGATGGATTTATAATGATTCTGTAACTCTGGCATTAACATCAGTGTAGTCTAAACTAAAATTCCCATACTATTGGTATGTCTATTTGTTATAACATATAGCTAAAATATACAGTATATATTGTACCTCTTCCTTTAGTTTTAATTGAAGCATTGGTTTGAATATTTTTTAGCTATTGGTAAGTAATCCCTTTTATTTCAGTGCAATACAAATTAATCACATTTATATTTTACATTTCATGTTAATTATAATTGCATTATTGCAAATATTAATCATTATTACTATATTACTCTTTTTTAGCAAAATATAATAAGTTTCTAATTGATAAACATAATGTAACAAATATGAATAAAGACTAAAGGTGTGTCCAGGACTTAATTAATGACCTATCCCCCAATAGATCATCAATATAACATCAAAGGGGGTCTGACATACGACATCCCCACCGATGAGCTGAAATCTTCTGCATCTGTCAGAAATAAGCAATGTATGAGGTGAAGCACAGCAGCTCCATACATAAGGCAGGCTTCACACCATATTTATTTGCTGTCAGGTTCTGTCCTGTGTTTTGCAGGAAGCAAATATGCCCTCCGATCCTGTTTTCTGACGGAATCAACGGGTGCCGCTGTCCAGTGCTAAAATTTCAGCAAAGCGGCTGTAGGGTAGCTAGCTGCAGTGCTGAAATTTCAGGAGGTGGAGCTCTCCAGGAGCTGAAATTCAGCAGCGGCTGCTTTTAAACAATTTTATGTTGGATCCAGCGTAATCCAGCGCCCATAGACTCCCATGCTATGGGCGCTGGATCAGGGAAGATTCTGGAGGATCTGATTTTGTCCGAGTTTTGCCCAGGACCCAAAAAAATGCTGCAAAATCTGAAAAATCGTGGTGTGAAGCCAGCCTTACTTAGCGGCTGCTATGGAGTACTGCACTTAACCACTTGATTTATGAAAATAAGTGCACAAACACGTTTTCTTGTAAAATTTTTGTAATATGCCATAAATGATTGTGTTTTATGCTGGGAGATTATATAGCTGCTCAATCCAGCCCTCTACTACCCATATATATATTGGGCAAGGTGCCCTCAGCATCCAAAGGAAGGAAGGTGAGAGTAGTCACATAATATAACTATATGACTTAGACTATAAAATACTAAACATTGGAAAAAATATTATGGTGGTCAAGTAGAGTCCCAATCTATTTCAATACAATAGAAAGAACTAAGAACCCAATTATCACTTGCAAATCAGCTGAGTCTCCAAGGATATCTCACAAAACCTTCATCAAACATAGGATTGTGCAGTATATAGTTTGAGGTAGCGCATGCCTAGGGGACTCGTTTGGCCACGGAAGTGACACCAACAACCGTGTTTTAACGTAACACACTACAGCAGTTTATTATTTTTCTGTCATAAACTGCATACATTGGCCACATACATGATATACATAGAACACTAGTCACACAAGAACGCTATTCACATAGTAACACTACAGTTCACATAACAGAACATTACATCATATACCAACCAGGAACATGAATCACATCTCCATAGAACCCCAGGAGCTCTAACGACAGCTTCGACGGTGGTTACGGCTGCCTGGCCTTATCTATTCCTTACATATACACATAATACATATTTAACAGAACATATCGACATCACAGTCTGTTCTAATGGCGGCTATGCCCGCATGGCAGTATTTACATTTACATGATCAATAGAACCTTAAGGCGACATCCCAATCTGGTTCTAATGGCGGCTATGCCCTCCTGGCACTATTTACATAGATTACCCGAGACCCTTACAGACCCACAGGGATCCGGTATGCAGCTAGTACACCCCTATCCACATGGGCCACACAGTCTCTGATACAAGACATTTGTGGCACCCCTGCTGGGATTGCTACAGGACCCACAGATGCAAGGAGAGACATACACCTTGGTACACACAGCACACAACACTTTCCAACCTAGACCTGGAGGGGGAGCTCTACTTGCTGCCTTAAGCAAGTTCCCCTATAAGGATCTAGGCCTGAGGGGAGGAGTCAGTTAGCCTGCCCTGAGCAGTGAAGGGAGCAGTTAGTTCCTGTGAGAGAGTCAAGGAGAAGGGACTGGAAAGAGCTGGTTGCTGGGATCAAGCTGGGCCCAGGACCAGGGAGCACTGACCAGCTGTACAGCACCCTAGGGAGAGGGACGGAGGCCAGTGGAGGAAGTAGGAGAAAGGAAAAAAGGAACATACCGTATATACTCGCGTATAAGCCGAGTTTTTCAGCCCAAAGTTTGGGCTGAAAAGTCCCCCCTCGGCTTATACGCGGGTATATACGGTAATATGAAAAAAAAAAAAAAAAATACAGCCGCAGCCCCGGAGGTATACAGGCCCCCCATCAAGTTCCAGGGCCCCCCCCCACTTGCGCGCCAGCCTGTAAGGTAAATTCATACTTACCGGTGTCCAGTCGCGCCGCCCGCAGCTGCCGACATGACGATTCCGGGCTCCGTTCAGCGTCTTCCCGCGGCTTCCTGTAGTCGCGGGCAATGACGTTATTGCCCGCGACTACAGGAAGCCGCGGGAAGACGCTGAATGGAGCCCGGAATCGTCATGTCGGCAGCTGCGGGCGGCGCGACTGGACACCGGTAAGTATGAATTTACCTTACAGGCTGGCGCGCAAGTGGGGGGGGGGCCCTGGAACTTGATGGGGGGCCTGTATACCTCCGGGGCTGCGGCTGTATACAGCCCTGGGGCTGCGGCTGTATACAGCCCTGGGGCTGCGGCTGTATACAGCCCTGGGGATGCTGCTGTATAAAGCCCTGGAGCTGGGGCTGCTGCTGCTGTATACAGCCCTGGGGCTGGGGCTGCTGCTGCTGTATATACCTCTGGGGCTGCATATGGGGCTGCATATACCTCTGGGGCTGCATATGGGGCTGCATATACCTCTGGGGCTGCATATACCTCTGGGGCTGCATATACCTCTGGGGCTGCATATACCTCTGGGGCTGCATATACCTATGGGGCTGCATATACCTCTGGGGCTGCATATGGGGCTGCATATACCTCTGGGGCTGCATATGGGGCTGCATATACCTCTGGGGCTGCATATGGGGCTGCATATACCTCTGGGGCTGCATATGGGGCTGCATATACCTCTGGGGCTGCATATTGGGCTGCATATACCTCTGGGGCTGCATATGGGGCTGCATATACCTCTGGGGCTGCACATACCTCTGGGGCTGCATATACCTCTGGGGCTGCATATACCTCTGGGGCTGCATATACCTATGGGGCTGCATATACCTCTGGGGCTGCATATGGGGCTGCATATACCTCTGGGGCTGCATATACCTATGGGGCTGCATATGGGGCTGCATATACCTCTGGGGCTGCATATGGGGCTGCATATACCTCTGGGGCTGCATATGGGGCTGCATATACCTCTGGGGCTGCATATGGGGCTGCATATACCTCTGGGGCTGCATATGGGGCTGCATATACCTCTGGGGCTGCATATGGGGCTGCATATACCTCTGGGGCTGCATATGGGGCTGCATATACCTCTGGGGCTGCATATACATCTGGGGCTGCATATGGGGCTGTATCAGGGCCGGCGTTAGGGGCAGGCATCCTAGGCATTTGCCTAGGGCCCCCAAGCTTCAGAGGGCCCCCTGGCCCGGCCGGATGATAGCCGGCGCCACCGGCGCGCGCAGCGCCGCGGCCGCTTGCAGACAGTGCTCTGCACCGCGCTCCGGCTTCATCCGGCTTGACCGGCGCCGGGCGCAGCCGCAGGCACAGTCGCTCGTCACAACAGGAAGCAGCCAGGAAGAAGTCGGAGCGCAGTGCAGACTGGCGAACAGCGGCAGCGGCAGAGAGTAAGTATGATGATGTGTCTTCTTTTACAGGGAGTGGAGGAGGGGGCCCCTGTACACAGTCACCAGCAGTGGGCCCTGGGGCCCTGTATACAGCAGCAGTGGGCCCTGGGGCCCTGTATACATACAGCAGCAGTGGGCCCTGGGGCCCTGTATACAGCAGCAGCCAGTGGGCCCTGGGGCCCTGTATACAGCAGCAGTGGGCCCTGGGGCCCTGTATACACCACCACTGGGCCCTGGGGCCCTGTATACACCACCACTGGGCCCTGGGGCCCTGTATACACCACCAGTGGGCCCTAGGGCCCTGTATACACCACCACTGGGGCCATGTATACACCACCACTGACTGGGGCCCTGTATACACCACCACTGGGGCCCCTGTATACACCACCACTGACTGGGGCCCTGTATACACCACCACTGGGGCCCTGTATACACCACCACTGACTGGGGCCCTGTATACACTACCACTGGGGCCCCTGTATACACCACCACTGGGGCCCCTGTATACACCACCACTGGGTCCTGGGGCCCTGTATACACCACCAGTGGGCCCTGGGGCCCTGTATACACCACCACTGACTGGGGCCCTGTATACACTACCACTGGGGCCCCTGTATACACCACCACTGGGGCCCCTGTATACACCACCACTGGGGCCCCTGTATACACCACCACTGGGGCCCCTGTATACACCACCACTGGGGCCCCTGTATACACCACCACTGGGGCCCCTGTATACACCACCACTGACTGGGGCCCTGTATACACCACCACTGACTGGGGCTGCCTGTATACACCACCACTGGGGCTGCCTGTATACACCACCACTGGGGCTGCTGTATATACTGCTAGGGCCTGTATATACCACATGGGGAGGCTGCTGTATACCACTGGGGCTGCTGTATATACTGCTGGGGCCTGTATATACAACTGGGGAGGCTGCTGTAATACTGCTGGGGCCTGTATATACCACTGGGGAGGCTGCTGTATACCACTGGGGCTGCAGTATATACTGCTGGGGCCTGTATATATAACTGGGGAGGTTGCTGTATACCACTGGGGCTGCTGTATATACTGCTGGGGCCTGTGTATACCACTGGGGAGGCTGCTGTAATACTGCTGGGGCCTGTATATACCACTGGGAGGCTGCTGTATATACTGCTGGGGCTGTATATACCACTGGGAGGCTGCTGTAATACTGCTGGGGCCTGTATATACCACTGGGGAGGCTGCTGTATATACTGCTGGGGCCTGTATATACCACTGGGGAGGCTGCTGTATATACTGCTGTTGCCTGTGCATACCACTGGGGAGGCTTCTGTAATACTGCTGGGGCCTGTATATACCACTGGGGAGGCTGCTGTATATACTGCTGGGGCCTGTATATACCACTGGGGAGGCTGGTGTAATACTGCTGGGGCCTGTATATACCACTGGGGAGGCTGCTGTATATACTGCTGGGGCCTGTATATACCACTGGGGAGGCTGCTGTAATACTGCTGGGGCCTGTGTATACCACTGGGGAGGCTGCTGTAATACTGCTGGGGCCTGTGTATACCACTGGGGAGGCTGCTGGATACCACTGGGGCTGCTGTATATACCACTGGGGCCTGTATATACCACTGGGGCTGCTGTATACCACTGGGGAGGCTGCTGTAATACTGCTGGGGCCTGTGTATACCACTGGGGAGGCTGCTGGATACCACTGGGGCTGCTGTATATACCACTGGGGCCTGTATATACCACTGGGGCTGCTGTATACCACTGGGGAGGCTGCTGTAATACTGCTGGGGCCTGTGTATACCACTGGGGAGGCTGCTGTAATACTGCTGGGGCCTGTGTATACCACTGGGAGGCTGCTGGATACCACTGGGGCTGCTGTATATACCA
Source organism: Allobates femoralis (assembly GCA_033576535.1). Lineage (NCBI taxonomy): Eukaryota > Metazoa > Chordata > Amphibia > Anura > Aromobatidae > Allobates > Allobates femoralis. The sequence continues at coordinate 476,479,332 of JARQOC010000005.1, read as the reverse complement.
CTGGGGCCTGTATATACCACTGGGGCTGCTGTATACCACTGGGGAGGCTGCTGTAATACTGCTGGGGCCTGTGTATACCACTGGGAGGCTGCTGGATACCACTGGGGCTGCTGTATATACCACTGGGGCCTGTATATACCACTGGGGCTGCTGTATACCACTGGGGAGGCTGCTGTAATACTGCTGGGGCCTGTGTATACCACTGGGGAGGCTGCTGTAATACTGCTGGGGCCTGTGTATACCACTGGGGAGGCTGCTGTATATACTGCTGGGGCCTGTATATACCACTGGGGAGGCTGCTGTAATACTGCTGGGGCCTGTGTATACCACTGGGGAGGCTGCTGGATACCACTGGGGCTGCTGTATATACCACTGGGGCCTGTATATACCACTGGGGCTGCTGTATACCACTGGGGAGGCTGCTGTAATACTGCTGGGGCCTGTATATAGCACTGGGGAGGCTGCTGGATACCACTGGGGCTGCTGTATATACTACTGGGGCTTGTATATACCACTGGGGCTGCTGTATATACTGTATACAACTGTATGGGTACTATTTTTATTTCATAGTTTGGGGCCCCACTCTCAATCTCGCCTAGGGCCCCACTTGGTCTAAAACCGGCCCTGGGCTGTATATACCTCTGGGGCTGCTGTATACTACCACTGGGGCTGCTGCTGTATACTACCACTGGGGAGGCTGCTGTATACCTCACTGCTGGGGGTTGTATACCTGTGCTGGAGTCCACCCTCGGCTTATACGCGAGTCAATAAGTTTTCCCAGTTTTTGGGGGCAAAAGTAGGGGGGTCGGCTTATACACGGGTCGGCTTATACACGAGTATATACGGTACCTGGTTTCCCTTTAGCCCACCCGGACACCAGAGTCCGATTCTGCTAGTAATCTATTGTAGCAGGAAAAGCCCAGCCAGACCAAGAGGATCTAGTCACCCTGAAGCTACAGCAAGTGAGACACCAAAACCTGACCAAGCATAGGACCAGGGGCCAAGAGGAGAATAGAGATCCCACAGCAAGGTTCTCATTGTCGGTTATGGAGTAGTACCCTGAAAGGGAGAAAGAGCGGCAAGTTCAGATACAGGCAGAGCTTACCCCAACCACCACACACAGTGACAGAGGAGGCCTCACAACTCTCCAAGGTGAAAGTCCCAAATTGCACCGAGAACCTGGTTACTCTTCTGGAAAGTACCTATTACCGGACATCAGTAAAAAGGTACCGAAACAGAGAATATTGTGTGTGTGTGTGTGCCTAGTTCACCGCAGAACCGCCACTACTACTCGCCTCATCCACCCCGCTGCCCTGAGGTAAAGCTCCACCTGTGGGGAGCTGTACTACTCTGAGCTGCACCTCCATCACCTCAGTGGCCGGCCACAGCTCTGGTATCCACGTTACCAGGTACCACAGGTGGCGTCACGTTGCCATTTCCCCATCCATCATCATCATCCCCCACCATCCCCGCCATTGAGGGTCCAGGGCATGGAACCGGGAACTGACCAGCTGTGATCCCCCACGGAGGTAACAACCTGTCCCGGTATCCGAGTACCCCCTAACCTGTCGACCGACTCACATTCACAGACCTACAAGGATCTGGTACACAGCCGGTACACCCCTGTTCACACAGGTCATACTGTCTCTGACCTACGAACATACGAAACATTCACAGACCTACAGGGATCCGGTACACAGCAGATACATCCCTGTTCACACAGGTCATACTGTCTCTGACCTACGAACATTCAATAACACTGTAAATAGAAGCAAGCACAGATAGGGTCTTATCATTTTAAACAGTTCAGCGGCTTTGAAGCCGTAAGTATCATTGCTCACCTTGTTAAGTTGTGTGACACACAACCAGTATAATAAGCAAAATGGCGGCTGCTGATGAACCCACACTTCCACGTGCAATGTGGTCAATAATCCAGAGATTCCCAGGGAAAATGTGTTGTTGATCTGCGCTGCCACAGAAAATCACGTATTCGAATGCTTCAAATTATAACACCTTTCTTGGATCCAACCGACGTGTTTCAGACCCTTCTATGCTCCTTCATCAGGGAGTGTATGAAGGAGCATAGAAGGCTCTGAACCGCGTTGAATGGATTTAATAAAGGTGTTATAATTTGAAGCCTTCGATTATGTGTTTTTCTGTGGCAGCGTGGACCAACAACACATTGTCCCTGGGAATCTACGAACATTCGAGACATTCACAGACCTACAGGGATCCGATCCACAGCCGGTGCACCACTGTTCACACAGGTCATACTGTCTCTGACCTACAAACATATGAGACATTCACAGACCTACAGGCATCCGGTAGACAGCCAGTACACCCCTGTTCACACAGGTCATACTGTCTCTGACCTACAAACATATGAGACATTCACAGACCTACAGGGATCTGATCCACAGCTGGTACACCCCTGTTCACACAGGTCATACTGTCTCTGACAGGCTACTAAGCTGCACATAGCCTCCACACACATACATACATACAGTCCATCATACAATATCCATGGACTCCAGCCTTTACAAGGCACAGACCAGGTTTTAGGCTACCTGAGCTACCGGGCAATCAAGGTGTCCCAGAGATCTCCTCACACTATTCATGTTGCCCAGCCACCTCCAAGCCTTACCCCCCAGGCAGGCCTCCAGGACTGCAACTTCACTGACATATCCAGAGTGAGCACCCTCCAGGTTCAGCCAGGACCCCTATTCGCTCAGGAGCTCCACCAACCTCTAAGTCTGGCCACAGGCTCCATATGAGTTAGAGGGACAGGTGTCTTCCACATGGAGAGCCAGGCTTCCATCCATGTCCCAAAGGGACAGGATTCCTCTGCCTCACATCGTCTCCCTCAGAGGATCATTCTGTTATGCCCTGACTCACAGCCCTGGGCAGCTAATATCCCTGCCAGCCACACTCACACCTGGGACGCTGGGAGTAATCAGCACATTCACTCAGACCTGGGTGCAGTTAACCCCGTGTGTACTACTACAGAGCCAACACACCCTTAACCCTGTGTATATTGCAAGGTTAAGCAATCACCAAGATTGCAGCAGGCCCATGTGAGTGATTCCGGCCACATGCTATAGTGCCGGCATGCCTTACAATAGATATGTGCAATGTTGCAATAATCACATTACTTCTTAGCAGAATACATCACATTTCACCTGCGCCAAGACTAACATACAGTGGCGTAACGATCGCGGTCGCAGGGGTCGCGGGTGCGACCGGGCTCGGGCCTATAAGGGGCCCGGCCCGCGCCACAAGCCGCCCCCTGCTCCCGCCGATCGCAGCGCAAGGTGCCCGCTTCACATGGATATGCGTTCCTGCCCGGGGTACACACATCCATGTGACAGCGCGGCCCGTGTGTCAGGGAGAGCCTGGAGAGGAGGGGAGGGGGAGCCTACTTCCTGCTGCTGCTCCCGCCCTTCACCTCCTCTGACCTGCCAGCTTTCCGGGCCTGCGTTGCACTGTGGAGCGGCTGGTGCCACCTCCTTCCACTTCCTTCCGGCGGGAGAGCAGAGCACTGATCATACAGGAGAGCGAGGAACAAGGGTAATTATGTGGCAGGGGCCATCAATGTCTTCTGGGAGCTGCGGGTTAATGTGTAACTGATCTTCCAGGAGTGGACGGTGCCTCCTCCAACTCCGAGTCTGAAGTTTATCTATAATTCTTTCTTGTTATCTCCCCGGGAGGCTGCAATCACAGGAGCAGAACTGTCACAAGTACACAGAGAAGACTGTGCTGAAACATGTGCAGAGACAGAGAGGACTGTGCTGAAACATGTGCAGAGACAGAGAGGACTGTGCTGAAACATGTGCAGAGACAGAGTGGACTGTGCTGAAACATGTAGAGAGACAGAGAGGACTGTGCTGAAACATGTAGAGAGACAGAGAGGACTGTGCTGAAACATGTAGAGAGACAGAGAGGACTGTGCTGAAACATGTAGAGAGACAGAGAGGACTGTGCTGAAACATGTAGAGAGACAGAGAGGACTGTGCTGAAACATGTAGAGAGACAGAGAGGACTGTGCTGAAACATGTAGAGAGGCAGAGAGGACTGTGCTGAAACATGTGCAGACAGGACTGTGCTGAAACATGTGCAGAGACAGAGAGGACTGTGCTGTCACATGTAGAGAGAGGACTGTGCTGAAACGTAACGAGAGCTAAAGGACTGTGCTGTCACATGTACAGAGAGGACTGTGCTGTCACATGTTCAGAGAGGACTGTGCTGTCACATGTACAGAGGACTGTGCTGTCACATGTTCAGAGAGGACTGTGCTGTCACATGTTCAGAGAGGACTGTGCTGTCACATGTTCAGAGAGGACTGTGCTGTCACATGTACAGAGAGGACTGTGCTGTCACATGTTCAGAGAGGACTGTGCTGTCACATGTACAGAGAGGACTGTGCTGTCACATGTTCAGAGAGGACTGTGCTGTCACATGTTCAGAGAGGACTGTGCTGTCACATGTTCAGAGAGGACTGTGCTGTCACATGTAGAGAGAGGACTGTGCTGTCACATGTTCAGAGAGGACTGTGCTGTCACATGTTCAGAGAGGACTGTGCTGTCACATGTTCAGTGAGGACTGTGCTGTCACATGTAGAGAGAGGACTGTGCTGTCACATGTACAGAAGACTGTGCTGTCACATGTACAGAGATAACTGTGCTGTCACATGTAGAGAGAGGAGTAAGGCTACATTTTACTATATGGAGAGGCTATGAGGCTGTATTACGCTATAAGGAGGGCTATGAGGCTGTATTATACTATATGGAGAGGCTATGAGGCTGTATTATGCTATATGGAGAGGCTATGAGGCTGTATTATGCTATAAGGAGGGCAATGAGGCTGTATTATGCTATAAGGAAGGCTATGAAGCTGCATTATGATATATGGAGGGATGTGAGGCTGCATTATATTATATGGAGAATAATGGGGTTTCATTATAATAATTGACTGACTATGGGCCCGGAGCCCGCCGACCCCTGCTACCGCTGTGCCAGCTGTGTGGCGCTCTACCCGGCTGGTCCCCAGGCGGATGATCACAGCCGCCGGAGGACTAATGCCACTCACCGGTGACACTGCTGCCACCCAGCCCCCCATCTTCCTCTCGCAGTCAGACCACGGGAGCCGGCTGGGGACTGTAGGAGTGGAGACATGCGGCAGCACGCCTACCTCTCTGCCGAAGAGGAGCTGGTTAGTCTTCCGGCCTGGCCTGCTCTCCTCCTCCTCACACAGCACCGCTTTAGTCACTGCTTCCTGGGCCTGGCATGAAGACCTTCAGGTAGCATGGAGCACACAGGAGAGAAGGTGCAGTGTGTGTGCAATGTATGTGAATGTGTGTGCAGTGTATGAACTGTGTGTGCAATGCATGTTGTATGTGACTGTGTGTGCAATGTATGTGACTGTGAGTGCAATGTATGTGACTGTGAGTGCAATGCATGTGACTGTGAGTGCAATGTATGTGACTGTGAGTGCAATGCATGTGACTGTGAGTGCAATGTATGTGACTGTGAGTGCAATGCATGTGACTGTGAGTGCAATGCATGTGACTGTGAGTGCAATGCATGTGACTGTGAGTGCAATGTATGTGACTGTGAGTGCAATGCATGTGACTGTGAGTGCAATGTATGTGACTGTGAGTGCAATGCATGTGACTGTGAGTGCAATGCATGTGACTGTGTGTGCAGTGAGCATGCTGTGTGTGCAGAATTATATTATCTGGAGCGGCTATGAGGCGGCATTATAGTGAGGCGGCATTGTATTATCTGGAGCGGCTGTGAGGCGGCATTGTATTATCTGGAGCGGCTGTGAGGCGGCATTGTATTATCTGGAGCGGCTGTGAGGCGGCATTGTATTATCTGGAGCGGCTGTGAGGCGGCATTGTATTATCTGGAGCGGCTGTGAGGCGGCATTATAGTGAGGCGGCATTGTATTATCTGGAGCGGCTGTGAGGCAGCATTATACTATAATGGATGATCATATATACCTGGATGAGGGACATTAATACATAATGAAGGGGAGAGGGGTCAATTTGTGAGTCTTTATAGGATTTAGAACATTACGTGGGACCCGTACATCTGACCAATGCGGGCGCCCAGGGGAAGGGGGGGCCCAGGTCCAAATTTCGCACCGGGGCCCTTCGGACTCTAGTTACGCCACTGCTAACATATGATGATCCATCTGCAATTTTATGTTTGATGGACCCTGAATGTGCCATTATGGAGGCAGATGAAGAGATGAAAGTCATTGCTTATTAAGAAATGCCAATATTCAGGATTCTTTTTTAAAAAGCTTACAGGGTTTATTTAACAATGCATTGAATTTTGCGCAGATGATAAAGACATTAAAAATTATTTTATATAAATTCATATATGTAATTGGAAAGTTATGTATATGAATAATGAGCATAGTCAGCTCACCCAGTATAGTTAAAGCTGAATCCTGTTGCTTTCTGCTGGAGGTAACTGCATGGATTAGGTGAAAGTTCACTTTTCCATAGATACAGTGCTGTGCAAATTAATTGGGACAAAGCAAGTCTTTACTTATTTTTCTTGCATTAGTTTTACTATTGCTGATAAGTGTTTTATCAGTTCTTGGTGTCGTTTTCCCTTTTTTTCCATATTTCCCTTTTCGTTTTGGAGAAAACGATCCACTTTCATTGTGTGTGCGAATTATTCTTGAAACGGTAGATTTTCCAATACCAACGGTGGAAGCGATTTCTCTTACAGTCAGACTTGTATGTTCATTAAGAGTAATAATTCTAGACCTCTTCAGTGGAGTAACATCCATTTTTACAGGCACGAATCACACAGAGAGAAAATGTACACTAAACCACTCCTCACAGAAACAAGCTCTCCACTGAAGCTGAGGGGGCAGCTAGCTGTTATTTTCCAACTAAACCAGTCAAACCACATTTTGTTACTCAAGGTTGTACACTCACACCTGTTCAAAGCCGTTAAAACTGCTTTGAATCACTGACTGGTAACCCCAACTTAAGATTTTAATTACAAAAATGCTTTGTCCCAATTAATTTGCACAGCACTGTACTTACACCAGAGGAAAAGACTATGAATCCAGCTTTTCTCTTTAAAATGTTTTTATCTTTATTTTCAACATATTAAAATCCAATGAGAATTCCTATATTGGCACAATATTACTTGCAGCCAGTGGCCCTTACAACTATGTGTTTTGGATTTACACTTTCTGCCTGGACCAGTCTCATAGCCCTCCATATAGCGATGATGGGCAGGGTGGGGGCCGGTACCGAAGCTGACACCAGGCCTCTCTGACATACATGCCCAGTTGTGACGTTCTGCGACATGGATTTGCATCCTTTGGATTCCACATTGGATCTGAAGTTCTTAATCCTTGACTTGGCATCAGCATAATAAATAGAACAATTTTTTCCCTCTGTTTGTATTACAATATTAGTTTATATCTTTACTTTACTTTGATGTCACCTTGATAAGATTCATATTATAAAACACTTAAATGATTTAATTATAGCTTTAGGAAGGACAAATTAATTGTTATATAATAAATTATATTTGTCAAGCGAGAACAGATTTAAAATGGACAACGGCTAGCTGGATAACCCAGCATGAGATTTCTGAAGTATACAGCATGGGGCTGAATCTTTTCCAACACAGCATTTTCACAGATGGCTCAGTAATAATGCTTTTCGCAGTATTATACTCCTGAAATACAAGCTCAGCTGAAACAGTCTCTGGAACTGATGATCAGCTCACTTACTTTTCCATAAATGATTCTTTGTATATTAAAATAAAGACACAAGATACCAGGGAATACTTAGGTACTTCAACTACATGAGAGAGCGGAAATCAATAGTCGGAATGTATGAGCAAAACACGTTCTGCAATTTCCCAAAATGCATGAGATTTTTACTTCGAGCCTGACAAATGGAAGTATTCTCATAGAAGATGATAATAGAATAGATTATCATTTCCATACTGCATGGAGCATCATAGTGCAGAGCTAGAGGTACAGGAACTCTGGGCTGTCATACAGTTGTGGCCAAAAGTATTGACACCCCTGCAATTCTGTCAGATAATACTCAGTTTCTTCCTGAAAATGATTGCAATCACAAATTCTTTGGTATTATTATCTTCATTTAATTTGTCTTCAATGAAGAAACACAAAAGAGAATGAAGCAAAAAGCAAAACATTGATCATTTCACACAAAACTCCAAAAATGAGCCAAACAAAAGTTTTGGCACCCTCAGCCTAATACTTGGTTGCATAACCTTTAGCCAAAATAACTGCGATCAACCACTTCCAGTACCCATTAATAAGTTTCTTACAATGCTCTGCTGGAATTTTAGACCATTCTTCTTTGGCAAACTGCTCCAGGTCCCTGATATTTGAAGGGTGCCTTCTCCAAACTGCCATTTTTAGATCTCTCCACAAGTGTTCTATGGGATTCAGGTCTGGACTCATTGCTGGCCACCTTAGAAGTCTCCAGTGCTTTCTCTCAAACCATTTTCTAGTGCTTTTTGAAGTGTGTTTTGGGTCATTGTCCTGCTGGAAGACCCATGACCTCTGAGGGAGACCCAGCTTTCTCACATTGGGCCCTACATAATGCTGCAAAATTTGTTGGTAGTCTTCAGAGTTCATAATGCCATGCACACGGTCAAGCAGTCCAGTGCCAGAGGCAGCAAAGCAACCCCAAAACATCAGGGAACCTCCGCCATGTTTGACTGTAGGGACCGTGTTCTTTTCTTTGAATGCCTCTTTTTTTCTCCTGTAAACTCTATGTTGATGCCTTTGCCCAAAAAGAGAGAACATTCTTCCAAAACGTTTTAGGCTTTCTCAGGTAAGTTTTAGCAAACTCCAGCCTGGCTTTTTTATGTCTCGGGGTAAGAAGTGGGGTCTTCCTGGGTCTACTACCATACAGTCCCTTTTCATTCAGACGCCGACGGATAGTACGGGTTGACACTGTTGTACCCTCGGACTGCAGGGCAGCTTGAACGTGTTTGGATGTTAGTCGAGGTTCTTTACCCACTATCCGCACAATCTTGCGTTGAAATCTCTTGTCAATTTCTCTTTTCCATCCACCTATAGAGAGATTAGCCACAGTGCTATGGGCTTTAAACTTTTTGATGACACTGTACACGGTAGACACAGGAACATTCAGGTCTTTGGAGATGGACTTGTAGCCTTGAGATTGCTCATGCTTCCTTACAATTTGGTTTCTCAAGTCCTCAGACAGTTCTTTGGTCTTCTTTCTTTTCTCCATGCTCAATGTGGTACACACAAGGACACAGGACAGAGGTTGAGTCAACTTTAATCCATGTCAACTGGCTGCAAGTGTGATTTAGTTATTGCCAACACCTATTAGGTGCCACAGGTAAGTTACAGGTGCTGTTAAATTAGAGAAGCATCACATGATTTTTCTAACAGTGCCAATACTTTTGTCCACCCCCTTTTTTATGTTTGGTGTGGAACTATATCCAATTTGGCTTTAGGACAATTCTTTTGTGTTTTTTTCCTTGAAGATAAATTAAATGAAGATAATAATACCAAAGAATTTGTGATTGCAATCATTTTCAGGAAGAAACTGTGTATTATCTGACAGAATTGCAGGGGTGTCAATACTTTTGGCCAACACTGTATCTATCTATCAATCTATCCCGATAGATAGATAGATAGATAGATAGATAGATAGATAGATAGATAGATAGATAGATAGATAGATAGACGGACGGACAGAGAGACAGACAGATAGATAGATAGATAGACAGACAGATAGAGGGATAGACAGATAGAGAGATAGAAAGAGGGATAGATAGAAAGATAGATAGATAGATAGATAGATAGATAGATAGATAGATAGATAGATAGATAGATAGCGCAGGCACGGGCTAGAGCGCGGAGGGGGTGGAGGAATCACAGCATCGCAAACACAGAGGGATGATGGACAAGACAGGGGCGGCCCAGAGACTCTGCAAACCCCGCCTACCGGTCTTCAGTCTTTGTAACTGCCTAATTTTATCTAAGTCCATATTGGCCTGAATATAGCCATACAAAATGTTATATACACCTTCTCTGAATGCAGCCTTAGTGCTGCAGAAGGTAGTGAGGTTAGCTTTTGATGTCTGGGGGGGTGACAGGTTCGCTTTAATGTAATGAAAATGCTGCCTTGCTTCTGTTTCTGAGGAGCTGTCCAGCAGCAGACCTCCTGAAATAGCATTCAGTACCACAGACAGCTCCTCATTTCAGGAGGTCTGCTGCTGGACAGCTCCTCAGAAACAGGAGCAAGGCAGCATTTTCATTACATTAAACATTCCTGACAATTGATGATTTCTATGTAAAACATGTATTAACCCCTGCACAGCCAGGGTGTGATGTCACCATGCGTCCAGGGAGTGTGGACACTCTCTGGACACATGCTGACATCACACAAACATCGTTTTAACCCTTCAGCAACTGCTTTATTAGCCGCCTCTGCAGCCTCTGTGCTGTATTGCCGCACAGAGACTGCAGAGGGGTTAATATACAGATTTACCCCTGGAATTGTAAAATTTGAACAGCGGATGCAGACCTCCCAAGTGTCCCGGATTCACCGGGACAGTCCCGGATTGCTGACACTGCCCCGGTGTCCCGATCGGGATCTTACATTTCCCGCGCTGTGCACTGAATCTCAGGGCCACGCCCCCCTCTGATGCAAGCATGTAGGTCTCGGTGTCTGCCGAGCACGCCCCTCTTTCCAGCCACGCCCCCTCTTTCAGCTGCCCACACGTCCTCTCTGAAGATAGTACTTGCCTCGCTCATGGTAGGCCACGCCCCCTCTATACCGGCCACGCCCATATTGGGCTGGCTAGACATTCTCAAGATTAATTCAATGGGCCGGCCTCTATGCTGCAGGCCAAACCCCATCTCTGTGTTATGGCCACAACCCTTTGCCTCCACTGCTACCCAGGAAGAATCCTCACACACACAAGTAACCCCAGATCATCTCCACATCGCCTCAGTGAAAAGTCTCCAGCAACCTGAGGTAATAATCTGACTGAGCAGCAGCAGCAGCCAGGTCCTGTCAGGTCAGTGTCTCAGGCCGGTCACTGCAGTGTCAGGTCACTGTGTCTCAGGCCGATCACTGCAGTGTCAGGTCACTGTGTCTCAGGCCGGTCACTGCAGTGTCAGGTCAGTGTCTCCGTCCAGTCACTGCAGCGTCAGGTCACTGTGTCTCAGGCCGGTCACTGCAGTGTCAGGTCACTGTGTCTCAGGCCGGTCACTTCAGTGTCAGGTCAGTGTCTCAGGCCGGTCACTGCAGTGTCAGGTCAGTGTCACCGTCCAGTCACTGCAGCGTCAGGTCACTGTGTCTCAGGCCGGTCACTGCAGTGTCAGGTCAGTGTCTCAGGCCAGTCACTGCAGTGTCAGGTCAGTGTCTCAGGCCGGTCACTGCAGTGTCAGGTCACTATGTCTCAGGCCGGTCACTGCAGTGTCAGGTCAGTGTCTCAGGCCGGTCACTGCAGTGTCAGGTCACTGTGTCTCAGGCCGGTCACTGCAGTGTCAGGTCACTGTGTCTCAGGCCGGTCACTGCAGTGTCAGGTCACTGTGACCTGACACTGCAGTGACCGGCCTGAGACACTGACCTCACACTGCAGTGACCGGCCTGAGACACTGACCTGACACTGCAGTGACCGGCCTGAGACAGTGTCTCAGGCCGGTCACTGCAGTGTCAGGTCAGTGTCTCAGGCCGGTCACTGCAGTGTCAGGTCAGTGTCTCAGGCCGGTCACTGCAGTGTCAGGTCAGTGTCTCAGGCTGGTCACTGCAGTGTCAGGTCCGTGTCTCAGGCCGGTCACTGCAGTGTCAGGTCAGTGTCTCAGGCCGGTCACTGCAGTGTCAGGTCAGTCTCTCAGGCCGGTCACTGCAGTGTCAGGTCAGTGTCTCAGGCCGGTCACTGCAGTGTCAGGTCAGTCTCTCAGGCCGGTCACTGCAGTGTCAGGTCAGTGTCTCAGGCCGGTCACTGCAGTGTCAGGTCAGTGTCTCAGGCCGGTCACTGCAGTGTCAGGTCAGTGTCTCAGGCGGTCACTGCAGTGTCAGGTCAGTGTCTCAGGCCGGTCGCTGTCTGTAGTGTCAGGTCAGTCTCTCAGGCCGGTCGCTGTCTGTAGTGTCAGGTCAGTCTCTCAGGCTGGTCGCTGTCTGTAGAGTCAGGTCAGTCTCTTAGACCGGTTGCTGTCTGTATTGTCAGGTCAGCCTCTCAGGCCAGTAGCTGTCTGTAGTATCAGGTCAGTCTCTCATGCCAGTCGCTGTCTGTAGTGTCAGGTCAGTCTCTCAGGCCGGTTGCTGTCTGTAGCATCAGGTCAGTCTCTCAGGCTGGTCGCTGTCTGTAGAGTCAGGTCACTTTCTTAGACTGGTTGCTGTCTGTATTGTCAGGTCAGCCTCTCAGGCCAGTAGCTGTCTGTAGTGTCAGGTCAGTCTCTCAGGCCGGTCGCTGTCTGTAGTGTCAGGTCAGTCTCTCAGGCCAGTAGCTGTCTGTAGTGTCAGGTCAGTCTCTCAGGCCAGTTGCTGTCTGTAGCGTCAGGTCAGTCTCTCAGGCCGGTCGCTGTCTGTAGTGTCAGGTCAGTCTCTCAGGCCGGTCGCTGTCTGTAGCATCAGGTCAGTCTCTCAGGCTGGTCGCTGTCTGTAGAGTCAGGTCAGTCTCTTAGACCGGTTGCTGTCTGTATTGTCAGGTCAGCCTCTCAGGCCAGTAGCTGTCTGTAGTGTCAGGTCAGTCTCTCAGGCCGGTCGCTGTCTGTAGTGTCAGGTCAGTCTCTCAGGCCAGTAGCTGTCTGTAGTGTCAGGTCAGTCTCTCAGGCCAGTTGCTGTCTGTAGTGTCAGGTCAGTCTCTCAGACCGGTCGCTGTCTGTAGTGTCAGGTCAGTCTCCTAGGCCGGTCACTATCTGTACAGTCAGGTCAGTCTCTCATGCCGGTCGCTGTCTGTAGTGTCAGGTCAGTCTCTCAGACCGGTCGCTGTCTGTAGTGTCAGGTCAGTCTCTCAGGCCGGTCACTGTCTGTAGCATCAGGTCAGTCTCTCAGGCCGGTCGCTGTCTGTAGTGTCAGATCAGTCTCTCAGGCCGGTCGCTGTTTGTAGTGTCAGGTCAGTCTCTCAGGCTGGTTGCTGTCTGTAGCATCAGACAACGCACAGGAGGAGAAGACAGCGCACAGGAGAAGACAGCACAGGGAAGGGGGCAGCACACAGGAGAAGACAATGTGGGGAGAGGAGACAGCGCACAGGAAGAATAGACAGTGCGGGGAGAGGAGACAGCGCACAGGAAGAATAGACAGTGCGGGTAGAGGAGACAGCGCACAGGAAGAATAGAAAGTGTGGGGAGGGGGGACAGTGCACAGGAGAAGAGGACAGCACACAGGAGGAGAAGACAGCACACAGCAGGAGAAGCCAGTGTAAAGGGCAGAGGACAGCCCACAAGGCAGACAAGACAAAGGATGGGGGTTAGAAACAGAGTGCACAGGGGTAACACATCGGGCATTGCATGAATTAAGGGGTTAATTGCCGCGACACTTAGCCATATGCTTGTTCCTATACATCTGGATATGTTCAAGGCTATGTACAGCTAAGGTGGCATATATGATAATGGAACACAGTAAATGCTGCTATAGAATATAAAGAAAAAATGAGAGTCTTAGTAGCTTCAACAATGGCCATTGGGGAAGAGCCCGGTAACTGCGCCAAAGTGCTCTCATCCTACCGGGTCCTAACTCACTGTTGCTTCATGTGGTCTGCAATTGCTAGTCTGGGATTTTTATGCAGGTTTTAATTGCAATCCACAGGCATAAAAATCCCAGACCAGCAATTGCAGACGGCATGAAGCAACAGTGCGTTAGGACCCGGACATGCGGCTGCACACCAGACCGGGGGCATATTAGCCCCCCAGTCCTGTGTGCTGATCCAGTCCGTGGCTGTCTGGGGCATCCCGGACAGAACCAGACCGGATCACACCACAGTATGAAGCGGCCCTAATGCTCCTCAGGATTTCAGCAGATATGCAGAAAAATAAGTCAACTATTCTCTAAAGGGGGTGTCACACGCATCAATGTCGTCAGTGAGATGATCGCTGACGACATTGACGGCTGATTGCTGGTGAGCTGTCACACAGGCAGACTGCCTAGATACCCGACGTGTACCTTAGTTACCAGAATCCTCCGCTCACCGGCTGGTATCTAAGGTACACAGCGGGTAACTAGGGACCCTAGTTACCCGCTGTGTACCTTAGATACCAGCCGGTGAGAGGAGGAGGCTGGTAACTAAGGTACACGTCGGGTATCTAGGCAGCGCGCGCTGCCTAGATACCCGCAGTTTACCTTGGATACCAGCTCCCAGCGCTTGTGAGAGGCACTGGGAGCTGGAATATCGCTACTCCCGGTGTCACACGCAGCGATGCTGCGTGTCCACCGGGCGACAATCGCCTGGTTTTAGAGCAGGTTCTAAAACCTGGCGATCATCAACCAGCGATTTATCGCTGGTTGATTCAGTATGTCACACGCATCAATATCGCTGCAACGTCACTCGCAGCCGAGATCGTGCAGGCGATATTGACGCGTGTGACAGGCCCTTAATTCCTCCCATTAACCAAAAGCACAAGATTGTGAAAGATAATTTATCTAATAGAGTGGAGCCGTTCTGTAATCTGCAGCTTTTACATTCTAATTTAAAAGAAATATTTTTACCAAGTTTGCATTAATACTTTAATTCATTTGTAAATAAATTTATTTTTTTCTGTTTATAATTATTGTTTATGAAACAGTGTGACCAGCAGTACTGAATGGGTGTGGTTTGGGCGTGGATATGGGTGTGGCTAGTTGTGAAATGGGTGTGGTTAGGGCGTGGCCTAAAATTTGCCGCGGCACGCTAAGCGCGCCGCACATTTTGTCCCTCTCTCTTCTTCAAAAGTTGGGAGGTATGGCGGATGTGTTTTTATCAATAATCTTTCCACGCTGCTGTGAAAGTTTTTCTTGCACCCATAGACTTTAATTGTCCACTCGCTTGGGGAAATCGCTTTCAATCACAGCATGTTCCGATTGAAATCGCATTTCCTTCACAATGAGAGGAATTCGCACTAATGTGACCAGTATCATTAAATGATACAGGTCCGAGTGCAATGCGAGTCTCCCTCGCATTACACTCGCGCGAGGCTCACAGACAGTGTGCCTTCAGCCTTAGAAGAGAAGAGTCACCATATTCTATCAGCAGCCATGTCATTTTATATCTAAGGCTAGGGTCAGACTGTCTGTTTTTTTTTTCTTTGTTTTGTGCTGCGTTTTTGTTGAATTCGTCAGAAAAATGCATCCGTTTCTTGATCCGTTTTTGAGTGCTGCGTTTTTTTCCCCATTTAGAATGGCTCCTATGGGAAAAATGCAGGAGAAAAACGCCACAAAAGTGGACATGCACATTTCTACAGTGGAGCTCTCCTAAAGGGAAAAAATGGATCACTTTAAAAGAGCACAGTCTGAATGGCAAAAATGAAAACCCATAAACTTTGATGGGATGTCATTTGAGTGATCCATTTTCTGCTGAGCACTGCAAAAAACGGATTAAGAAACGGATCAAAAAAAGGACAGTCTGAAAGAAGCCTAACAAGAGAGGACACTGAAATAAATACAGGGCGCTAAAAGACCAAGAGAATCCGATGGGTAAGATACGGTGCTTTACATAAAATAAGAGGGCACTATGTAGTATATATGTGTATATACATATATATCTGTAGCTTTGCTACCGTAAAAGTGTGGGGGGGGCCCAGGCAAAATTTCTTGCACATGGGCCCCAAGCTGTCAGTATCCGCCCCTGCATTAGTGTATGCTGCTGCCACTAGGAGGCGACACTAGACAAACAAAAACTTATAGCTCCTCCTCAGCAGTGTACACCCTGAGCTTGGCAAGAAACAGAGCCAGTTTACTGTGCAAGTAGTAAAATAGCTAAGTAAGCATAATGACTAAATCAAAGGAACAAACATACCCTCAAAACCAGAACAAGTGAGGGTGCTGTGTCCCCCAATGAATGCTCCGGCGCCGGACAGAGAGACGGAAGCACGATTTCCTCGTTAAGGTGAAACAGCGACACCAACTTAGGCAGAAAATCAGGTGAAGGCTGGAGCACTACCTTGTCCTGGTGAAAGACCAGGAATGGGATCTGCATGACAAGGCTGCCAACTCAGAAACACGTTTGATAGATGTAATGGCCACCAGAAACACCACCTTCCAAGAAAGGAGTGAAAGAGGGATGTCCCGCAGGAGTTTAAACTGAGTACTCTAAAGTACCCCTAAGACCAAATTTAGGTCCCAGGGTTCCAGAGGATGGCGGTAAGGAGGTGGCACGTGATTTACACAATCAGCAGAAGCAAACAGTGCTGTTTTGAAGAACATTAAGATTGTAACTAGGTATGTAGGTAGCACAAATTCTGGAGTAAGCAAATCGCGTATTCACTTCACAATAGATTCAGTAACGTAATCTACATACGCAAATAGCGCAAATCCCGAAACTTGAGATCTCATCTTTAAAATCACAAAATCTTCAAAAAAGTTCAAAATGGCTATTAAACCTCCTGAAACAGGTAGTTAAGCATCTGGTATGCAGAGAGAAGCAGTTTTGACTGAATATGGGCTCTGACAGCACCCCCCCGCCCCGGTCCACACCCGCGGCTGTAGCAGGGGCGGCGGTGCTGGGCTCTGACAGCACCCCCCCAACCCCCGCCCCCGGTCAACAACCTCGTGGATCAGGTGGCAGAGGGGCTTGGTGCGCCCCTGCTTCCAAGGTACAAATATGTGATCAGAAACCTTGACTCTCAGATATTACAGTGACGTTTTCAAATTACCACCACTACGGTATGGTTACAGTAAACAAAATGGAGCTTCTTGTATCTTGTATCTTCTTGTATCAACTCAGAAACGTGTTTGATAGACGTAATGGCCACCAAGAACACCACCGTCCAAGAAAGGAGTGAAAGATGGATGTCCCGCAAGAGTTCAAACTGAGGCCTCTGAAGTACCTCTAAGAGCAAATTCAGGTCCCAGGGTTCCAGAGGATGGCGGTAAGGAGGTGGCACGTGCTTTACGCAATAAGCAGAAGACAACAGTGCTGTTTTGAAGAACATTAAGATCGTAACTAGGTACGTAGGTAGCTTAAACGTTGGAGTAAGCAAATCACATATTCACTTCACAATAGATTCAGTAGCGTAATCAACGTACGCAAATAGCATAAATCCTGGAACTTGAGATCTTGTTTTTAAAATCACAAAATCTTCCAAAAAAAGTTCAAAAAGGCTAGTAAACCTCCCGAAACAGCTAGTTAAGCATCTGGTATGCTGAGAAAAGCAGTTTTGACTGAATATGCAGTAATAAAATAATCACTCAGTATTAGGTGATAATAAATAAGAAGTCTGAGGTAAAATTCTCCACTGAAGGCTTGATTTTCCTTTTTAATAATATTGAGAGCACTTCCAAGGTACAAATATGCGATCAGAAACCTTGACTCTCAGATATTACAGTGACGTTTTCAAATTACCATCACTATGATTACAGTAAATAAAATGGTGCTTCTTGTATCTTGCATCTTATATCTTCTTGTATCAATTCAGAAACGTGTTTGATAGATGTAATGACCACCAGGAACACCACCTTACAAGAAAGGAGTGAAAGAGGGATGTCCCACAAGAGTTCAAACTAAGGCCTCTGAAGTACCCCTAAGACCAAATTCAGGTCCCAGGGTTCCAGAGGATGGCGATAAGGAGGATCCACGTGAGCGACGCCCTGGATAAAAGTCTTAACCTGAGGCTGAGAGGCCAGATTCTTTTGAAAGAGGATGGACAGAGCTGAAACCTGCCCTTTGATGGTGCTGAGGACCAAGCCGGAATCGAGACTGAACTGAAGAAAGGACAGAATTCTGGGTAAAGAGAAAACCAAGGGGGAAGACCCAGCATGGTCACACAATATGATACAAGCTTTCCAAGTACGATTGTAAATGCGAGAGGAAACAGGCTTCCTGGCGCTTATCATCATCTTGGCTACCTTAGAAGAATACCCTGTGTTGATCAGGATCCAAAATTCAGCAGCCATGCCATCAAACGAAGAGGTGCAGAGCTCTGGTGGAAGAGAGGCCCTTGCGATAGCAGGTCAGGGCGGTCTGGAAGGCACCAAGGAGTATCTCCGAGCTGCTGAACGAGCTTGGAGTACCACACTCTCCTGGGCCACTAGAATGACCGACGCTCCCTCTGACTTCACCTTTTGAGCACCCTTGGAATGAGAGGTAGAGTTGTGAAGACATATGACAGACAAACCGTGCCCATGGAATCACAATAGCATCTGACCCAAGTTGGAGGGGAACCCGACACCTGGGTATGAACTGGGAAACATTGTGGTTGTGCCGGGACACCCTGAGGTCTCATTTAGGGACCTTATCTGCCATGACCCACCCCGGATCGAGTGTGCGGGCCCCATAAAATGGCGCAGAACAGGTCAACTACCCAGAGTCCTGGCCCCGAACTTCCAAGTGGGAGGGCTAAAATGAGAAGCACGAGAGGTGCTCTCATGATACCCCAGAAGGGAGCATGGCAGTGGGCATACCAAAAGCTTGGAATGGAGCCAAAGGTTAAACTATCAGCCTCAGGTGGGGGATTCACTATTGAGGTGGGAGCTATCCGCGTCCCCGGGAACACTGAAAGCCCTGTGCTAATAAGCCCATGACGAGCACCTGGACAAGACCAGGTCGCACGTGCAGGAATGACCCCCAGTCACCTATGCTTAAGAACCGGGGGATGCCATGCTGCAAGAAGATCAGGTGGCACGCAGGAGGGAGCACAGGGCTTAACAATGCCCTGTCACCCAGCGAGAGAGGACGGATGCCAGCTGAGGGGGAGAGCAGGGGTTGGAAAGCCCTGTCACCCAATTGTAATCAGCATGGAGTGGAGGAGGGAGAACAGGGTAAGAGTGCCCTGTGGCCCCTTAACAGGCTGCCAGTTACCGTGGAGGGAGATCAGTGGGTAGGTTGCCCTGCTGCCCAGTAAAAAAGTCTGTGAGTCTGAGTGGAGGGAGAGGGGGTTAAAAATACCCTATCTCCCTTTGTCTCTCAGCCAGGGGAACAGGGAGAGAGAGTCACCCTGTTGTCCTGAGTGGGGGAGATCAGTGGCATGGGGCCCTGTTGCCCCATGAATGGACATAGGTCTAGAGGACCTCGTTCATCTCAAAACTGGTGGGAGATCAGAGTGTAGGAAACTCTGTTGCCCTAATACATATCTGTAGTGAGGAGTACCTGAGGATATATAAGAATGAGAGCATTAGAGAAGAAATGCACCTGAAAAAAGTGAGGAACAGGAAAAAAAGGACAGGCTGATGGCCTGGTCTGCCTCCTGAAACACTACGCAAAAAACTGGCTTGTTTATTGCAGGGCTCAGGGTGTACACTGCTGACGAGAATCTATAATTATTTTGCTTACCTTGTGTAAGGCTACATTCACACGTTGCATATTTTGTTGCTAAGGGTAACCCAAGTAGCTACTGTCTACCCCTGCTTCTTGGTGTTTCTTTCACTGTCAATAATAAATCCAGGGAAGCCTTATTATTTTGATGACATGGGCTTCGTCATATTTTGTATTGCTAGCAAAGGTAACCCAGGCAGCTGAGGGCTGGAATTCTCAGCCTGGTGAGGCCCAAGCGTTCTGGGCCCCCCACTCTGAGAATCGAAGCCAGCAGCTGCCCCAGAATTGGCATCTCCAAAACTAGGGGCTATCCCACTCTTCCAGTTGCCATGTAGTGGTGGCAGACTGGGTAATAAAGGGCTTGGTAACAGCTTTACACCATGTTCCAAATTATTATGCAAATGTTCTTTTTCAGTGTCATGTTTTTTTTTTGTTTGTCAGTGAAATCTATTGATGGTATTGTGTCTCAGGGTTCTTTGGATCACTGAAATCAATCTCAGATACCTGTGATAATTAGTTTGGCAGGTGTGCGCAATAAAACGAAAACTGGATGTTCCACAATATTAAGCAGGCCACAGTTATCAAGTAACATGGGAAAGAAAAAGGATCTCTCTGCTGCCGAAAAGCAACCAATAGTGCAATGCCTTGACCAAGGAATGAAAACATTAGATATACTGCACGAAAATGAATACATGATCATCGTACTGTGCACATCGTACGTAGCAGCAAATCGGGAGACCGCCCCACCAAGGAGGAGGTGGATTAAGTGACCCCATAAGGTGTGGATATATGAACTACTAAAGACATCGAAAGAGTGATCAAAAAACTTGTTACCTTTTACCATGCTACATAATATGCACTTAGATTTGCACCTTTTCTTTCTATCTCCCCCATCTCCAAGACCCCAGAGCCAAGAGGTCGGACTCCTTTGAATCATCGTACTGTGAAGAGATTTGTGGCTGATTCTGAGCACAGACGTATTCGTGCAGATAAAGGCA